>VKON01003270.1:39759-54380 GCA_009741485.1 Malurus cyaneus samueli | reverse complement strand
GAGCCTTGGCAGAGCTGGAGGAAATCTGAAACGCAGGTGGTGCTTCCCTTGGGTCTGAAACTGCAATCCAAACCCTTTTCCTTGGGATTAACCCCAGGGCTGATGTTCCCGGGGATTTCACCGTGCAGACAGCTCTGAGAGCTCAGAGAGAATGATAAAACGGTTTCTGGATGTGTCTGTGTCCTTTCAGAGCTCCTCGAAAAGGCAGATGGAGTCAGGATGGAGCTGGGACACGAGGACAGGGACACTGGTGGCCAAGAGGGAATGGGAGCAATTCTGGGATCCAAAAAGCTGAGGAATGAGGGGTCTGAGTGGAGAACACCTCCTGCAGGGACAGGGGACACACGGGACCTCCATGGAGCACCGGGAATGTCAGGATGGAGGGCAAGAGGGGCAGCGCCTTCCCAGAGCAGCAGCTGCAGGGGAAAGCCAAGGCAGCTTGTTGTTCCAAAAAACAAAATGTTTATGTTAAGGATTGGCATTTTATAGGATCTCATTTGTAACCTGTTGGTTCTGAATTGATAGCAAGATATTCAATGAAATTCAAGGCAGATAAATACAAAACAACGCAGAGAAAAAAACTCCTGAAAAGGAGCTCGGTGGAATTTTCAACCTCTGCTTGAAATCTTCACCTGCCACTGCACAGAGCCCGGGGAATCCCAGAATCCAGGAATCCCATAATCCCAGCATGGTTTGGGTGGGAAGAGACATTAGAGATCATCCATTCCCACCCCTGCCATGGCAGGGACACCTCCCACTGTCCCAGGGTGATCCAGGGGCAGCCACAGCTGCTCTGGGAATTCTATTCCAGGGCCTCTCCACCCTCCCAGGGAATAATTCCTGCCCAAAATCCCACCCATCCCTGCCCCCTGGCAGTGTGACCCCATTCCCTGTGTCCTGTCCCTTCCATCCTTGTCCCAAGTTTGGCACCAATCACTACAGAAACACCAAAGGAGACTGTTCACAATTGGAGGGGAAATAAATAAAATCAGAATTTCCTCTGAACCCCTTCCATGGGATGTGCCTGGAGCTGAGCAATCCAACAGATTCTCCCCCAAACAGCCCAAAATCCCCAGAGCTGCTGGGCCAAGTGGATCTTTCCCCCTTTTTTTTAAATTTCCTCCTGATTAAAATGAGAATTCTTTCCTATGGCAACACACTGCATCACAAGCTGGATCTGAGGAATGCTTTAGGGAGGAAATTTGGACAATTAGCCAACAAAAGCCAGGCTCTGGCTGCTCTCTTGGACACACACTGCTTCCCAGGAATCCGGATCACTTCTTTTCCCAAGGGAAAAACCTGCCACTTTTAGCTCCCCAGAAACAAGCTCGGGTTCAAGCTGTGCCCTCGGTGGATGTGAACAAACCCTCCGGGGGCTGAGCTGCCCTGCCTGAGGCTGCTCTTGGTGCCGGTTCTGCACCAGGAATAGCTGCAGCTCTGGAAAGCTGAGCCCGGGGCCGGGGCTTTCCTGCAGTTCCAACAGAGCTGTCACCGATGGGGCTGCTGAAGAGGTGGAAGTGTGAAGAGAAATCTGGTGCCACAAAACCAGGCTCTGCTCCCGAAGCGCCGGGATTGGAGGTGGAATCGCGGGATGGATGYTGATCACAGGAGCACGGGGTGTCACCTCTGTCACCGCCTGGTGTCTGCCTGCAGCTGGGATTGCTGCTGGGTGTGGATCTGGGCTGGGTTTGGCTGTGGAGGCTCCATCATCGTTGGACTCACCCCGCTCCTCCCACTTCTCCCAGCACAGCTGGATAACACCGGAACTGGAATTTGTTAACCCATGGAGGCTCCATCATCGTGGGTTCACCCGCTCCTCCATCCCTCCCAGAACAGCTGGATAACAACCTGGAAACTCGGGAATTTGTTACCCATGGAGGCTCCATCATTGTGAGCTCACCCCGCTCCTCCATCCCTCCCAGCATGGCTGGATAACACCTGGAACTTGGGAATGTTCCAGCGTGGATCTGAGCTGGGTTTGGTACCCGTGGAGGCTCCATCATCGTGGGCTCACCCCACTCCTCCATCCTCTCCCAGCGTGGCTGGATAACTGGGAATGTTCCAGTGTGGATCTGAGCTGGGTTTGTTACCCATGGAGGCTCGCATTATCGTGCCTCGATGGGCTCACCCCTCTCCTCCATCCTTCCTCAGAACAGCTGGCGATAATCACCAGGGAATTTGGGAATGTTCCAAACACCTTACCTTACCGAGCCACAATACGATCTGCAACTGTCGAGTAGTGACAGTGGAGAGGCTCTCCAGCGCTCATCGACGTAAGGATCTCAACCTCGCCACTCATCTGAACCACATCCCCTCACAGCATGACTGGTTCTTGATAACACCTTGCGAACTTCGCGGATAACTGTCGATCTCCGTGCTACCGAATTCGATGCTGCGACACTCCATTGAGCTGGTGCAGCTGTAGTTTACGTTTCTACCGCATGTGCACTAGAGCGTCGCTGACGTCCAGCACATCTAAATCATCATGTATGCAGGCACTCACGCAACGAGCCTCCTCTAGCTCCCCCTACCTCCAGCATCGGCTCGTGATTAACACCAGGAAACTTGGGATATGCATCCATGTGGGATCGTTGGATCACTTTTTGATCCCACTGTGAGCTTCCATCGCTGTCCTTATGAGCATTCTGGCTCCACCCTGCTCCTTCCCTAGTACAGGAACTGGAGGCAGGTCTTGGGATAACACGCTAACATATGGGTGGTCTGAGCTCGCCCGGTCGCTGACCTGTGCAGATTATCCGTGCAATGCGCTGACTGTCAGACCCCCTCCAGATGACACTCACGATAGCGATGCATATGTCAGCATACTGCATATGCTCATGACCTGCGTGAGTGAACTCTCTTATGGTCCGCGACCTATTCTTTACCCACGTAAGTCGGGACAGCGGGCTCGCTATCATTCATGTGCCTGTGGGTTCTCACCCCGCTCCCCCTCGCTCCTCGGCCTTGGCCAGAACGAGGATAAGGCAATGGAACTCTACTTGGCTATGTTGGGTCTGGTGGAGCTTACGATCTATGCCGATACACCTCTGAACGATGCTGAACCCTTCGGATAGACGCTTAGGACAACGATGCAATATCCCGTCTGACGCCCAGCGAAATAGGAACTCTGAGTAGGTCGGTCATCTCGTCTCCCGTACTCGCGCAACTCTATCGATCCTGCGACGTGGTGTGCGCCCTACATCTGCGTCGCACCAATTCATCTTAGCTATCGACCACACCGCATTACTAATGCACAGGCAACTACTACGGTCGCAGTGCCCTACCGTTGAGCAGGCGTTCAAGTCGAGACACGACCTGGGTCGCACTCGAGCTGAAATATCCGATTGTATCGCAGTACACGTCCCACGACTACCGTTGGTATGTGAAACAGGTCTCCAGATCGAAGGGCTAATGACACCCCCTCTTTAGCCAAATCGCAGCTCACACTACATCTAGACTCACGAGCTCGAAACGTCGCCTGCATACTGACTCATCGTGGAATGTATCGTCCCTCCGATGCCCGTAGATCGCTATAATCCATCCTCTCGACGTCCGGCTAACTCCGAAGTGTGTCTTGACAGGCCGGTAGTGCTCGAGCGAGCTATGATGGGTGTACAACTGATACGCGACGTTTCCATAGTCTGTCGCCACCAAGTCTCTCCATCGAAGGGGAAAGTTAGTTTGAGACGGTCACGTACGCTCTCTGTCGCTACCTAAGAATATAATCTCTGTTTGTGCTAGTGCTCCCGTGTAGCTCACCACCCACTCACTCGATTTTCCTCCACTCCCAGCGACGGCTGGTAGAACCCCAGGAACGCTGGCGGGAATTGTCGCCCGTGGTGGGACATAAGAGTTTGGTTGGGTTACCCGTGGTGAAGGCTCCATCACTGATAATCTCGGGCTCACCCCGCTCCTCATCTTCAAGCACTTGCTGGAATAATCCCTAGGAATTTGGGAATGTTCCAGTGTGGATCTGAGCTGGGTTTGTTACCCGTGGAGGCTCCATCACTGTGTCCTCGTGGGTTCACCCCGCTGCTTCATCCCTCCCAGCACGGCTAGACAACACCAGGAGCTTGGGAATGCTCCAGTGCCTTCCAGCGTGGATCTGCTGCGGGTTTGGGACCTCAGGAGGGGCTCTGAGCTGTGGGGACAGCCCAGGACACGCTCCCAGTGCCTCCTGATGGATTCACACCCAGCAGCTGCACTTCCCGCTGCCCCTTCCAGCCCCGGCTCATTCCAAGGGCAGATGTCCCTGTTGTCACCAATACCTCCCCAAAAATGCCACCAGGACCAGCCACCCCTTCCCTCTTTTCCCAGCATCCCACCCCACCCCATCCCCAAGGATGCTGAGGGTGAGGTTCACAGCTCTATTCCTTATTCCCATGAATTGCACTCCAATGAAATTATCAAAAAGAATCAAATCCAGACCTCCAAAGGCAAAATTCTGAAGTTCTCTGCAGGGGAGTTTTCACAGTGAAGCCGCTTTCCTTCAAATTCCTTTTGTGTGGAAGATTTTGGGATGGTTTTTTTTGCCACCCAAACAAAACTCTGCCCCGGATTTTAGAGCAGTTTCCTTTTGGGGAGTGCAGAGAAAATGGACACGTTCAAAGGTGAGGTCTGTCGTGGCCGGGATGCTCCAGGAGAGCAGATCTGGATCATTCCATCCTGGATCCAGAGATGGATCCGCATTTTCCTGGAGGAACTCTCACTGTCCCGGCTCGGGAATCACACCCAGACCCCTCTGGGTCACACAGCAGGGGCACATTTGGGGTTTTGTGCCATTCCCCTGTTCCAGGAATGCCCCCACATCACTCTGGGAAATGCCACATCCGCTTTTCTCACAGAAAACCTGACCCAACCACCCCGGCTGAGGCACAGGACAGGTTTGATTCCCAGCCCAGCAGTGGAAAATCGGGAAGAATCCTTAAACCTGGAATAAAGGCAGTGCCTCCTGCAAACCCCACAAGCCCCACGGCTGCAGCCAAACTCTGGGAACACAGAGGGTCCTCACAAACCCAGCACCAATTAGCCTGGCGCTAATTATCATCCCCCATGATTAAATCATCAGCTTTGCTCAACGTGGCTTCCAAAGGAATTGTTTTCATGGGAAGCGGAGGCACTCAGCACATTCCATCCATAAATCCCGGATTGTCGCGCACCAGAGCGGGATGAGCGAGGTCTGCGGGGCTCTGCAGCAGGTGACAAACATCGCTAATTAAAGCCGTTTGTAATTGTCTCTCGAAGGTTAAAAATACCGGAGCGCGGGATTTGGACTTTTCCTGACTCAACTGTACTTTTCTCCCCCGGCTCCCCGGGCCGTCTCCATGGCTACGGGGCTGCCTGTGCCAGCTAATTGATTTCCAGGAAGGAATGATGAATAAAGAACAGCAGAGTGTCCCTCTCCGGCAGGGCATTTCTCCGGTTCCTCGGGGAGAGCCTGAGCTCCGGGCTGTGCCAAAAATCCACCCGGTGACACCCGGAATCCCCCCGGGCCTCAGGGATGGATGGATGGATGGATGGATGAGGGATGGGAGTCCTTGGCTCGGGGTGGACGCTGCGATCCGTGCGGGATTTATGGCCGATATGAACGGGATTGGATCCGAGCCTTGCTTTTCTCATTAATCCGTCACAGCCGCCTTGCCATGGGTGAAATTGCGTTCCTGGAAAGCCATCCCCAAACCCCAATGTTTGACCTCTTCCCTTCATCCTTCACCGCGATGCTGACAGCGCTCCCCGCAGTTCCGGGGTTTTATTCATTTTCCTCCTCCGGGTGATGACATTGGATACAAAATGTTGATCTCCGTTTCAGCATCGTCTTAGGGAGGAACAAAAGGAAAATTTGGATGGAGATTGCACTGATGGCCGAGCCCTTCGTGCAAGATTTAAAGCGCTCCTGCCGAACTGCGGGCAGGATTCACTCCTGAATGAGTTCCTGGCAGCAAACGCGGGATGGGGACGTGTCAGGGTCCCAGGAAAAACCTGCCAAACACCAAAAATTGGGGAATTGCTGCTGTCCCCGAGCGTGTGAGGGTCAGGCAGGGTGGGACCACCCCGAACCGCTCAAAGGGGAATTTTCCAGAAAACCCAAAGCGCCGAGGATCCCCGCTCCCATTTCCTGGGGATGAACCCCACTGATAAAATCCCTGCATCCCCTCTGCACATCCCCGGCTCTGAATCTCCACCCTCAGCACCAGACCCCCGCCCCAATTCACCTGTGCCTATGATGGGATGGCAGCTGCTCTGCATCTGTGCATCCCGGGTCGCCATGGCAACGACAGCATCTCCCGCACGGCCGGGGCTGCGCTGCTCTGCCGCCCGGGATCCTGGGGATCGGGGAAAACAGCCCGGGAATTCATCGGGATAACGCGGCTGGGTGGGGATCGGTGGAAAAACAGGAATTCATCGGATAACGCGGCTGGGGGGGCCAGGACCGGGTGGGGTGCCGGGGGCTTCGGGCTGCCCGCAGCGCTGCGATTTCAGAGCTCTCGGAGTGAATTCAGGCTGCCTCGGAGCTCCGAGCTCCCCCGGCTGCACGGCCAGGACCCGATACCGGGATCACCTTGTCCTGGTGTCACCGGGGTTTGTCCCACCCCTCACTCTCCTGTCCCGCTGTCACTGGGGTTTGTGCCCATTATCCCCCGCCTCCTCTGTGTCACCAGGGTTTGTCCCCACCTCATCTCACCCCTCACTCCTGCTCCGGTCACTCCCGAGATCCCTGGGAAACGTCAGGACAATAATTTTCCCTGGAAGCACCGCTGGGATGAGGATCCCCACCCATCCCACCTTTCCCTGACTGGACTGGCCTTTCCAGGCTGGGGCAGAACCGGAGGGATCGCCGCGTTCCAGGGAGTGGAATAAACGACACCCAGACAGAACCGGGCTGGGGCAGACCAAAGGGATCCCTGAGTTCCAGGGAGTGGAAAAAGAGACACCCAGACAGGGACCGGGCTGCAGCTCCTGAGTGCCCATGGAAACAATTCCCAGCCGGAGAACAGGAGAATGAGAGCAGGGAGACAGCACATTCCACACCCGGAGAGATCTGTAAAGCAGACCCTCCTGCCCTGGGGATGCCCAGGACATTCCTGTCCAGGCAGCATTTCCAGAGCCAGGGACCTCCCCAGCCCACACGAGCTGGGCCGGGCTGGGTCGGGCTGCTCAGCCCCCCAGGGAACCCTTCCCATGGCCAAGGACATTCCCAGGCAGAGCCATCCCTCCCAAAATTCACAAACACGGAGCAGAACTCAGGGGTGAACATTCCCAGCAGAACCTGTCCCATCCAAAATTCACAACAGCAGCACAGAACAGAACCCAGGGGTGAACATTCCCGACCAGAGCCATCCTTCCTATCCCACCCAAAATTCACAAACAGCAGCACAGAGGGGAGCCCAGGGGTGAACATTCCCAGCCAGAACCTGTCCCATCCAAAATTCACAAACAGCAGCACAGAGGGGAGAAGGGTACCCCAGATTTTCCAATAATTGTTGCAGTTTTTAGACGTAACAGCTGGTTGTCCCCCAGCCACATAAAACTCCAGATCTCTTCCTGGAGATCAGCAAAATAATAATAATAAGGAAATCCAAACAATGTTTCCATTCTGCCCATGTAATCAGCTCAGTTTTGCCCTCACAGCCTCTCCAGACGAGCACCGGGGCTTTTAATGGATGCTCAACATGTCAAAGCCACGTATTTTTAATTAAAACAGCGACTTTGACATCCTGGCTGATTCACTACCCACACATCTGACTAATACCCTGTCTCCAGACCAGCTGAGGAATAAAATTCATAAAATAATAAAACAGATTTTTTTTTTTTGTGTGTTTAAATCCAAGCACAAAAGAGCTTTATCTAAAGCTGGACAGTAAATACCCATTATTGGTGTCTCCCACTGGGGTTTTTCTCCTCAGCAAGGTGGCCCTGGTGCAGCAGACATCACAATAAAGGGATTTCCAGGAGTGGCAGAAAATCCCTATTTTTGCCTGTTCTATGCTCTGGCAGCTCAGTCCTGTGTCACACCAGCAGTGCTGCTGGAACTGGGGGAACCTGGGCAGTTGGGGTCTCTGCTCCATTCCTGGGTTCAAACAGGATTGAAGAGAGGGATGGGGTGGGGTCATTCCCATTCATCCTCCCACCCCATCCCCACCCCATCCAAACCAAACAGCAGAGGCAATGGCCAAGCCAGGACTGCACAAGTTCTGCCCCTGACTGAGAATCTGAAATCCAAGACTACCAACTTCATCACTGTAGCCACGGCTTGTCCAGCATAAATGCAGACTCACATTTTCTGCCAAGTCTCCCATTTATTTCCCATGATGACAGAGCAGAGCCTGTGACCTGATTTTCCTCTGTCTTTCTGCCTGATCTGTTTAAGTAAAATTAAAGCTAGTACCGTGCTCAACATTTTTTTTTCCAGACCTAGAGACAAGGAATGAAAATTACTCCTGAGATTCTGGATTGAAGAATGAAAACCAATGCAATACACATTTTAGTGCATCCCCTTTTATAAATTAATGCAAAGAGATTCTGAGGTCAGCTCTTTTATCAATCTTCTGTCATCAAGATTAAAGATGAAACAGTGTCCAAATGAAAATATTCATCCCATGAATTCCAAAATGCATCAATAGCAACACAGCTCTTTGGGTTGATTCAAGTCTGCCTCTCAGGCAAAAGCAAAAGCAAGGTAAGCAAAAAGAAATGAGAAAAAGCATTGATGTCCCAGTGCTTTAGAGTTCAGAAAATGTCAATTAATTTAGTCTGGAAGAGGTTCAGCAAAATAGATTCATTTGAAAGCAGATTGCTATAGCGAAAGAAAAATTTAATTTAAAGGCATAATTTTGTAGGGTTCATTGTCCATGTTAATAAAATATTCATGAAGGTGTGGAATTGAGAACAAGATAATCCCTCGTGTAACATTTTACTTCTTAAAGCTGGACCCTTGGCTTTCAACCACAGATGCCTTTAGAGAAAATCAATATTCAGCAGGTACCAGGCACAAAGGCTGGGCCAGAAACATCCCTGGGATCCACTGCAGCATCAGATCCAACCCTCTCCCAGACACTCAATCTTTTCAATAGCTGCCTTATTCCAATTCACAAGAAGATAAAAATTTCTCTGAATTACTGAGATAATTATGGAAAGCTTGAGCTTATTTTAATTTCACAAGGTTTATAGGATTTTTTGGGCAAAAAAAATATTGGTCAAAGTAGCTAATAAAAGAAATTTTCTTAACACCAATCACACACACTTCAAATCACATTAAAATTTCAGCTTCCTCTTTGGGAGTTGTAGCAGTAAATAATCTTATTTGAAGAAATGGGAAGAGTAAAAATGGGGAAAATATCAAAGATCACACCTGTTACAAAGCATAAAATAACGAAGAAGCACTGAAATAAAAATACACTTTCTGCCACACTCATTTACTTCGCTTTCACATGAAGTAGGAATATGTTCCCTGCTGTTAAAATTTTAATAAGCATCCTTGGATTGCTTTTTCAATGCAGCTGTTTATTTGGTTGCAGGATTTGTCACCCAAAGCTACCCCGAGCACCTCACAGTTCCAGCTCATCTGCACAGAGCTCAGGTGATCTGTGACCAACCCCAACATTTCAGTGTCTGTTGTCATCTTTTTGGGGTTGGGGACACAGGGAATGGAAAGCACAAGGAATCTCTTCCTTTCTGGGTCAAAGCAACAATTTTCTGGATTCTCCCAATGCAATGGGAAGGAAAACCCCAAAGGAAGGCAAAGGTGTTTGCTGGGGGCAGCCAGGCAAGGACCAGGAGATGGAGATGGGTCACAGGGCACCCCCAGTCCTGTCCCTGCATGTGGCATTGACACACACACCCTCCCTGAAAGCTGAGAGCACTGCAGAGACTGGTAGGAAAAAAAAACAACAAAATCCTAGCGGTACTTATATCAAAAAGAAAATGACATGTCTTTTTCTGAAGTCTTTCACAGCATGCAAGTGAAAAGGGCACACTGCTGAGAGGTAGAACTGCTTCTCTTTGCCATTGTTCAATCCCTTCTTTAAGGATTCATTTCTATCTTCAAAAAAAAATACCCCAGTCTTGCAAAGAATCAGTTTTTTTTAAGAAATGGCTCTTAACTATCTTCAATTAAGGCTGAATTACAGCTTTTCTATCTTGTACTTCATTAGTACCTTTTTTGTTCAGAATTCAGCTTATGTTCAGCTCTCTCCTGATCTAATGAGTTGCCTCAATTTGCATCTGGATAAAACAGTCATGGGAGAAGATGAATCTCGGTGCTGCACGCAAAGAGTTCAGCTGAGAGGCAGAGAGGGAAGCAGAGACACTGGAACCACAGTGGCACCCGGACTGGGCAAAAAGACTCACAGTCAATACTTCTTAGATAAACATCTATATTAACTAATAAAAGTGCTAAAGTAAAACAAAGCAAAACAAAAACCTAAACCCTACATTGTCCGAAACAAGGAGGAAAAAAGAGACCCAATTTCATGCCTATTGTTAGAAAGATGTTCTAGTGTCTGCAAACTAATTATTTATGGCTCAGTAGCGTTATTGTCTTTTAGGAGTCTCTGAGTTTGATGTAAATGTGTGAAGGAGTGGGAGTATTTTAGCATGTGGGGATGAAAAGAAGTCAGGAGATTGAGTCATTGAGTATTTTTGTACACGGACCAGCTTTGTCAAAAATTCGCATCTCGGGGTTCAAGGCAGCCCCAGGTTGTGCTGCACACCTCAGCTCCAGCCAGGTTTAGGGACAGTGAGCAGAGGGCATCAAAATCAACCCCCTCTGCTGAATTCTGCCCCATGACAGACCCTGGAGATCCCATGAGGATCTCCAGGTGTTGTGTGCTTCACAACAACCACCCTCCCAAACAAAACCAGGAGAGAAAAACAAAATTCCAACAGATTCTTCCTCTCCAGGGCCTCCAGGAGATGTTTGTGAGCCCAGAGAAACCCCCCAGCACACGTGCACCAGAAGGGCAAGCTGTTCCCTTAAAATATCCCCAAACCAAAACAGCTTTCCCACACACCTAGAGGACTCCCACGCTTGTCACACATTCCATTGAAGACAGAACCACTGCCCTGTTTTTTAAAAGGCTCACTGGAAATGGTTTCGTGGCTATAAGTGGCTCATCGATATTTAAACCAAAGAGCTGACTGGCTCTGGCTGTTCCTGCCAGGAATATCAGCTTCTTTCCAGACAGGAAGGCATAAAATCTCTCCTAAAATCAATATATCAATGTAATAATATAAAATATGTATTATATCCAAATATATAATATATCTAGTGTAGCATTTGGGAATTCTGCCCAGATGAAGAGCCCAGAAGGTATTTTGCCAATCCTGCCTGTGAAATGTGTGTGGTGTTTATGGCTCAGGTACACCTGACCCACATCACTACACTGGATCCAATTAAAAAGCAGATCACATCCAAACTCATTAATCTTCATTTGTTTCATTTTGCATCCCTCCAGCCTCGTGAGCTGACCCGTCTCACTTTTTAAATCAACTATCTTATTGCTTTCACTACAACTTTCTCCCCATTTGTTGGCTCAAACTTCACTGAAGTGCAGGGCTCTCTACTATTCTGCTCATTGACCAAAAAAATCTGAAAGTGTCTTTGGAAAAGAGCATTTCTGTATAAATCTTCCAGCAAGGGTTGGGATTTGGTGCACAAGAGATAATGGAAGACTGAAGCCATCCTAAAAGCACACAACCCCTAAAAAGTGAGATGTTCATGGGAGAACATTAAGATGCTCTTAATCCTCTGGAAATTAGGGGGCTTGATCCGAGGTCAGGCTGCCACCTGCATTCAGGGAAATGCAGAAGCAGGGTAGGATGGTATTTCTCGACCTCTGCAAAAATTCCCAGTACTTTTTAAGATGTTTGTGTCCAACTTTGTTGCTAAAAAAAAAATCTTTGATCGATGAAGCTGACAGATAAGTAGGACAAAAAAGTGTTCCAAGGGAATGAGTGGTTCTGGTCAAGGCTGTTGCAGATTTCCACACTGGACAGGCAGGAGTGGCTCAAGAAGATTGTTATTAAAGGGCTTTTACTAGAACATCTGTTTGCTCTGGCCATCTCTAATTAGGTTTGTTGGATTTATTACCTATTTAAATGAAAGGCTGCTGTGAGCACCTAAAGGGGATCCATCTCAAAGAGCCAGTGTAGCTCGAGAATTTTGTGTACAAATATTCAGAATATCACCTCCCAACAGTCCAGTGACCTACTGTGCATGAAGACAGCAGAGATACTTCTAAATGCTTGTTTTAAAAATTCAAAACTACAAATAATGCATAAAAAATTACAGAGTTAAGAGGTGTACAAATAGTGGCAGATAGCAACCCTGTCTTTCTGTGGGTAAGGAGAAGGCAAAGTCTATACAATAGAAAATTTCAAAAGGTCTGCATGTCTAAATGTACAACTTTGCTTTAGCTTGTCCTGAAGCCCATAATTAAATCTATTATGAAATTATAAGTGAGGGCTCCTTAAACAGAAAAAAAAACTGCACAACCAACCAAGCAACGTAACCTCAGACCACAGCTGCCTCCTGCTCTTCCCTCTTTTCTGCTCCCCACATTGCTGCCACACAAAGATTTCATTAAATAAGAAATCCATTCCACTAAATAAGATTTCAGCATGAAAGTTTTGAAGATGTTACCACCTCATTCAATGCAGGGATTCAGCATCTTACCAAAGTGGCCAATTTTCCATCTCGGGGACGCTACGATGCTGCCACCAACCCAGAAAAAGTCTTCGGCCAGACGGGCCACTGAGAACTTATTCTGAAGCAAGGGAGATTTTAAGATTTCCATATCTGAGCTGGACTGAAAACAAGCACTGACGGCCTTAGGAGGTATCAGGATTCCGTAGCATGCATTTTCCATGGGATAGCATAAAAATATTATCAGAAAAAGACAGAAATTTTTTTTTTGTTTCCAGAATCCCGTGGATTTTTCAGGTATTGTTTCAGAACATTTTCTCAGCAATCTCAGGCATCCATCACAGTTCAGATTCAGAGCATTACAATCCCAATAAAATCCTTTTTATTCTGATGCACCTACGTGGTTACTTTGGAGGATTGTTTGGGCTTCAGTTCAAGATTTTAAAGAAGACACATGATGGACGGTGAGGCAATTTGGCATGGAGATGAATCCATTTCTGGACAGCAAGGCCTCCTGATGAGATTCTTTTCCTCCTGCTGATTCTCTTTTTCCTGTGGTACTTTCCCAACCACTCAGCATCATCAGGACATTACAGCAATTTACTGTTGTTGGCTCACCGCTTCCTCTCCCAAGAATCCAAAAGAAAAAAAAAACAACCTCCTTTCTTTGATTACCAACAAATCTGCAGGTCTCACTCTTGCTGAAGGTCTCCCTGCTCTTCAAAACCAACCAACAACATCCCCTGCGGTAAATAATGCACAGTTAACAGCACAATCCATTCCCCTCTCTGCCCTCCTGAGCCACCTGTGCCTTTCACCGAGGATCTCACCAGCATAAGCTCTTCAGTCTCTTTCCAGGGAGAAAAAAACCCAAACTCACATTTCTTCTCCAGAGTCCCAAAAATATCATTGTACCAACTCCTCTTTCCTCCAAAAGCTCCTCAGTATTTAATGGCATTTCTGGTAAAGAAGGAACATTTCTCTTAGGCAGCAGAACTAGAACGATGGAACAAAGGCAACACATGTTTTCACTTAAATCCCTATCCATCATACGCACTAGATCTAAAGCCGTGCTCACCTCCCTATCAGTCAAGGATTTAGGTGACTCGTTACAGCTGAAAAAAAAAGGAAAGGTTTTAAAAGTGCCTTTTCCTTCTTTCTTCTCTTTCCTCTCTCTTCTTCTCTTATCCTTCTCTTCTCTCTTCTCCTCTTTTTCTTTTATCTCCTCTTCTCCTTCTTCTTCTTCTTTTTCTCCCTACTATCTTCACGTTTCTCTCCTCCTCCTTTTTCCTCTTCCAAAATGTCCAATCAAAACAGCCATTAGGGTTCTGCAGGCTGACACCCCCAGAGAAGATTGCTTAGGGCAGCCAGGGAGCTGCGTACAGAAAGGAGTCTGGGGCCTCAGAACTGACAGAAAAAGCAGTAAGGGATGAATTTTTAAAAAAGCCACAGAGTTTGCTACCCTCTTCATGAGATCACCCATTAAACTCCAACACAGAACCTGTCCATTAGGTTTATACACCTAAGCTACATTAAGTTAAGTATCAAAGACAATCTCTCTCCTGCCATCTGGATCCGTTTCAAAGACCGTCATTGCTTTCCACCCTGATGACTACAAAATTGCCCGTTAAACACATTTCATTAGTGCCTCTACTCTTCCTTTTACAGTTGAAAAAGCTCGGATATTAATCGGAGAGACCACTCTCATTCAGTTGTTTATTCACCCTCTACCAGAGTTCTTATACTGGGCTTGACTCAGAGTTTAACCACAGATTAATTCCAAACCAGACCCAAACTGGGTCTGCACCACGGGTGGCAGTGATGTTATGAGCACTCTCGTCACTATTTATTCAAACACTTCAACCACAGCCTCCCATCCTCCCAGGGCATCTTTCAAGAGCAATTTAGTGAGATGACTGCAAACTGTCATCAGGGGAAGAGCAACTTCTCCAGGAAAATGCTCAGAAGGATTCATGCA
>VKON01003270.1:11635-39734 GCA_009741485.1 Malurus cyaneus samueli | reverse complement strand
AACCTCTTGCCTTGAAAATCTTCACCTCCACTGCCACAGAGCCAGGGAATCCAGAATCCAGGTAATCACAGAATCTCAGCATGGTTTGGGTGGGAAGAGACATTAGAGATCATCCATTCCCACCCCTGCCATGTCAGGGACACCCTCCACTGCTCCCAGGGGATCCAGGGCAGCCACAGCTTCTCTTTGAATTCTATTCCAGGGCCTCTCCACCCTCCCAGGGAAAAATCCCTTCTCAATGTCCCATCCATCCCTGCCCCTCTGGCAGTGTGACCCCATTCCCTGTGTCCTGCTCCCTTCCATCCTTGTCCCAAGTTTGGCACCAATCACTACAGAAACACCAAAGGAGACTGTTCACAATTGGAGGGGAAATAAATAAAATCAGAATTTCCTCTGAATCCCTTCCATGGGATGTGCCTGGAGCTGAGCAATCCAACAGATTCTCCCCCAAACAGCCCAAAATCCAAGCTGCTGGGCAAGTGGATCTTTCCCCTTTTTTTTTATTTTCTCCTGATTAAAATGAGAATTCTTTCCTATGGCAACACACTGCATCACAAGCTGGATCTGAGGAATGCTTTAGGGAGGAAATTTGGACAATTAGCCAACAAAAGCCAGGCTCTGGCTGCTCTCTTGGACACACACTGCTTCCCAGGAATCCGGATCACTTCTTTTCCCAAGGGAAAAACCTGCCACTTTTAGCTCCCCAGAAACAAGCTCGGGTTCAAGCTGTGCCCTCGGTGGATGTGAACAAACCCTCCGGGGGCTGAGCTGCCCTGCCTGAGGCTGCTCTTGGTGCCGGTTCTGCACCAGGAATAGCTGCAGCTCTGGAAAGCTGAGCCCGGGGCCGGGGCTTTCCTGCAGTTCCAACAGAGCTGTCACTGCTGCTACCGATGGGGCTGCTGAAGAGGTGGAAGTGTGAAGAGAAATCTGGTGCCACAAAAACAGGCTCTGCTCCCGAAGCGCCGGGATTGGAGGTGGAATCGCGGGATGGATGATGATCACAGGAGCACGGGGTGTCACCTCTGTCACCGCCTGGTGTCTGCCTGCAGCTGGGATTGCTGCTGGGTGTGGATCTGGGCTGGGTTTGGGACCTGTGGAGGCTCCATCATCGTGGACTCACCCCGCTCCTCCATCTCTCCCAGAACAGCTGGATAACACCTGGAACTTGGGAATTTGTTACCCATGGAGGCTCCATCATCGTGGGTTCACCCCGCTCCTCCATCCCTCCCAGAACAGCTGGATAACACCTGGAACTCGGGAATTTGTTACCCATGGAGGCTCCATCATTGTGAGCTCACCCTGCTCCTCCATCCCTCCCAGCATGGCTGGATAACACCTGGAACTTGGGAATGTTCCAGCGTGGATCTGAGCTGGGTTTGGTACCCGTGGAGGCTCCATCATCGTGGGCTCACCCCACTCCTCCATCCCTCCCAGCGTGGCTGGATAACCTGGGAATGTTCCAGTGTGGATCTGAGCTGGGTTTGTTACCCATGGAGGCTCCATTATCGTGTCCTCGTGGGCTCACCCCTCTCCTCCATCCTTCCCAGAACAGCTGGATAACACCAGGAATTTGGGAATGTTCCAACACCTTCCAGCATGGATCTGCTGTGAGTTTGGGACATGTGGAGGCTCCATCATCGTGGGCTCACCCCACTCCTCCATCCCTCCCAGCATGGCTGGATAACACCTGGAACTTGGGAATGTTTCCAGTGTGGATCTGAGCTGGGTTTGTTACCCATGGAAGCTCCATCATCATGGACTCACCCCACTCCTCCATCCCTCCCAGCACGGCTGGATAACACCAGGAACTTGGGAATGCTCCAGTGTGGATCTGAGCTGGGTTTGTTACCCGTGGAGGCTCCATCGCTGTATCCTCTGGGCTCACCCTGCTCCTCCCAGTACAGCTTGAGGGGCTGGATAAACCCAGGAACTTGGGAATGTTCCAGCGCCTTCCAGTATGGATCTGCTGTGGGTTTGTTACCCATGGAGGCTCCATCATCATGTCCTTGTGGGCTCACCCCGCTCCTCCGTCCCTCCCAGAACAGCTGAATAACCCCAGGAACTTGGGCATGTTCCAACACCTTCCAGCATGGATCTGCTGTGAGTTTGGGACATGTGGAGGCTCCATCATCATGGGCTCACCCCACTCCTCCATCCCTCCCAGCACGGCTGGATAACCCCAGGAACCTGGGAATGTTCCAGCGTGGATCTGAGTTTGGTTTGTTACCCGTGGAGGCTCCATCACTGAGTCCTCGTGGGCTCACCCCGCTCCTCCATCTCTCCCAGCACTGCTGGATAATCCCAGGAATTTGGGAATGCTCCAGTGCATTCCAGTGTGGATCTGAGCTGGGTTTGTTACCCGTGGAAGTTCCATCACTGTGTCCTCGTGGGCTCACCCCGCTCCTCCATCTCTCCCAGAACAGCTGGATAACCCCAGGAACCTGGGAATGCTCCAGCACCTTCCAGTGTGGATCTGCTGCGGGTTTGGGGCCTCAGGAGGGGTTCTGAGCTGTGGGGACAGCCCAGGACACGCTCCCAGTGCCTCCTGATGGATTCACACCCAGCAGCTGCACTTCCCACTGCCCCTTCCAGCCCCGGCTCATTCCAAGGGCCATTCCAAGGGCAGATGTCCCTGTTGTCACCGATACCACCCCAAAAAATGCCACCAGGACCAGCCATCCCTTCCTTTCTTTTCCCAGCATCCCACCCTCCTGTCCCCATGGATGCTGAGGTTCACAGCTCTATTCCTTATTCCCATGGGATTCACTCCAATGAAATTATCAAAGAGAATCAAATCCAGACCTCCAAAGGCAAAATTCTGAAGTTCTCTGCAGGGGAAAAGAACTTCAAGTTCCTTCAATTCTCCTTCAAATTCCTTTTGAGTGGAAGATTTTGGGATGGTTTTTTTGCCATCCAAACAAACTCTGCCCCGGATTTTAGAGCAGTTTCCTTTTGGGGAGTGCAGAGAAAATGGACATGTTCAAAGGTGAGGTCTGTGCTGGCCGAGATGCTCCAGGAGAGCAGATCTGGATCATTCCATCCTGGATCCAGAGATGGATCCACATTTTCCTGGAGGAACTCTCGCTGTCCCAGCTCGGGAATCACACCCAGACTGCTCTGGGTCACACAACAGGGGCACATTTGGGGTTTTGTGCCATTCCCCTGCTCCAGGAATGTCCCCACATCACTCTGGGAAATGCCACATCCGCTTTTCTCACAGAAAACCTGACCCAACCACCCCGGCTGAGGCACAGGCCAGGTTTGATTCCCAGCCCAGCAGTGGAAAATCGGGAAGAATCCTTAAACCTGGAATAAAGGCAGTGCCTCCTGCAAACCCCACAAGCCCCACGGCTGCAGCCAAACTCTGGGAACACAGAGGGTCCTCACAAACCCAGCACCAATTAGCCTGGCGCTAATTATCATCCCCCATGATTAAATCATCAGCTTTGCTCAACGTGGCTTCCAAAGGAATTGTTTTCATGGGAAGCGGAGGCACTCAGCACATTCCATCCATAAATCCCGGATTGTCGCGCACCAGAGCGGGATGAGCGAGGTCTGCGGGGCTCTGCAGCAGGTGACAAACATCGCTAATTAAAGCCGTTTGTAATTGTCTCTCGAAGGTTAAAAATACCGAGCGCGGGATTTGGACTTTTCCTGACTCAACTGTACTTTTCTCCCCCGGCTCCCCGGGCCGTCTCCATGGCTACGGGGCTGCCTGTGCCAGCTAATTGATTTCCAGGAAGGAATGATGAATAAAGAACAGCAGAGTGTCCCTCTCCGGCAGGGCATTTCTCCGGTTCCTCGGGGAGAGCCTGAGCTCCGGGCTGTGCCAAAAATCCACCCGGTGACACCCGGGATCCTCCGGCCGCAGGTGGATGGATGGATGAGGAGGTGGGAGTTCTTGGCTCGGGCGTGAACGCTGCGATCCGTGCGGGATTTATGGCCGATTGAACGGGATTGGATCCGAGCCCTGCTTTTCTCATTAATCCGTCACAGCCGCCTTGCCATGGGTGAAATTGCGTTCCTGGAAAGCGCAGCCTGGAGGGGAAGGATTGTGCTCTGCTCCTCTCTGGGAGGCATCCAGAGCAGCGCCCCGATCCTCAATCCCGTCCTGGGGAGGGTCACGGACCCCCGGGCATGGGGGGAGCCCTGCACAGCCCCAAAACCATCCCCAAACCCCAATGTTTGACCTCTTCCCTTCATCTTCACCGCGATGCTGACAGCGCTCCCCGCAGTTCCGGGGTTTTATTCATTTTCCTCCTCCGGGTGATGACATTGGATACAAAATGTTGATCTCCGTTTCAGCATCGTCTTAGGGAGGAACAAAAGGAAAATTTGGATGGAGATTGCACTGATGGCCGAGCCCTTCGTGCAAGATTTAAAGCGCTCCTGCCGAACTGCGGGCAGGATTCACTCCTGAATGAGTTCCTGGCAGCAAACGCGGGATGGGGACGTGTCAGGGGTCCAGGAAAAACCTGCCAAACACCAAAAATTGGGGAATTGCTGCTGTCCCGAGCGTGTGAGGGCAGGCAGGGTGGGACCACCCCGAACCGCTCAAAGGGGAATTTTCCAGAAAACCCAAAGCACCGAGGATCCCCGTTCCCATTTCCTGGGGATGAACCCCACTGATGAAATCCCTGCATCCCTTCTGCACATCCCCGGCTCTGAATCTCCACGCTCAGCACGCTCAGCACCAGACCCCCGCCCCAATTCACCTGTGCCTATGATGGGATGGCAGCTGCTCTGCATCTGTGCATCCCGGGTCGCCATGGCAACGACAGCATCTCCCGCACGGCCGGGGCTGCGCTGCTCTGCCGCCCGGGATCGCGGGGATCGGGGGGAAACAGCCGGGAATTCATTGGGATAATGCGGCGGGGTGGGGATCCTGGGGATCGGGGAAAACAGCCCGGGAATTCACGGATAACGCGGCTGGGTGGGGATCGGTGGAAAACAGCCCGGGAATTCATCGGGATAACGCGGCTGGGGCTGGAGCCGGGTGGGGATCGGTGGAAAACAGCCCGGGAATTCATCGGGATAACGCGGCGAGGTGGATCGGAGCCGGGGGGGGGGGGTCGGGGGCTTCGGGCTGCCGCCAGCGCTGCGATTTCAGAGCTCTCGGCATGAATTCAGGCTGCCCTCGGAGCCGAGCTCCCCCGGTGCACGACCAGGACCCGATACGGGGATCGCCTTGTCCCGGTGTCACCGGGTTGCCACCCTCACTCTCTTGCTCTGTGTCACCGGGTTTCTCCCATTTTGTCCCAGCCCTCACACTCCGTGCTGTCACCAGCGTTTATCCCACCCCTCACTCTCCTGTCCCGCTGTCACTGGGGTTTGTGCCCATTTTAACCCCCCTCACACTCCTGTGCTGTCCCCAGGGTTCGTCCCATTTTTGTCCCACCCCTCACTCTTCTGTCCCACCCCTCACATTCCTGCTTTGTCCCGGGTCACTCCCGGGATTCCTGGGAAAGGTCAGGACAATAATTTTCCCTGGAAGCACCGCTGGGATGAGGATCCCCACCCATCCCACCTTTCCCTGACTGGACAGGCCTTTCCAGGCTGGGGCAGAACCGGAGGATCCCTGAGTTCCAGGGAGTGGAAAAAGAGACACCCAGACAGGGACAGGGCTGCAGCTCCTGAGTGCCCATGGAAACAATTCCCAGGGGCCGGAAACAAGAACTGAGAGCAGGGAGGGAACAGCACATTCCACACCCGGAGAGATCTGTAAAGCAGACCCTCCCTGCCTCTGGGGATGCCCAGGACATTCCCTGTCCATGGGCAGCATTTCCAGAGCCAGGGATCCTTCCCAGCCCACAGAGCTGGGCCGGGCTGGGTTCGGGGCTGCTCAGCCCCCCAGGGAACCCTTCCCATGGCCAAGGACATTCCCAGGCAGAGCCATCCCTCCCAAAATTCACAAACACGGAGCAGAACTCAGGGGTGAACATTCCCAGCTAGAACCTGTCCCATCCAAAATTCACAAACAGCAGCACGGAGGGGAGCTCAGGGGTGAACATTCCTGACCAGAGCCATCCTTCCTATCCCACCTAAAATTCACAAACAGCAGCACAGAGCTCAGGGGTGAACATTTCCAGTCAGACCCATCTTCCTGTCCCATCCAAAACTCACAAACAGCAGCACAGAACAGAACCCAGGGCTGGATATTCCCAGCCAGACCCATCCTTCCTATCCCACCCAAAAATTCACAAACAGCAGCACAGAGCTCAGGGGTGAACATTCCCAGCCAGAACCTGTCCCATCCAAATTTCACAAACAGCAGCACAGAACAGAGCCCAGGGGTGAACATTCCCGACCAGATCCATCCTTCCTATCCCACCCAAAATTCACCAACAGCAGCACGGAGGGGAGCCCAGGGGTACCACCAGATTTTTCCAATAATTGTTGCAGTTTTTAGACGTTAACAGCTGGTTGTCCCCCAGCCACATAAAACCTCCAGATCTCTTCCTTGGCAGATCAGCAAAATAAATAATAATAATAATAATGGAAATCCAAACAATGTTTCCATTCTGCCCATGTAATCAGCTCAGTTTTGCCCTCACAGCCTCTCCAGACGAGCACCGGGGCTTTTAATGGATGCTCAACATGTCAAAGCCACGTATTTTTAATTAAAACAGCGACTTTGACATCCTGGCTGATTCACTACCCACACATCTGACTAATACCCTGTCTCCAGACCAGCTGAGGAGATAAAATTCACTAAAATAATAAAAACAGATTTTTTTTTTTTTGTGTGTTTAAATCCAAGCACAAAAGAGCTTTATCTAAAGCTGGACAGTAAATACCCATTATTGGTGTCTCCCACTGGGGTTTTTCTCCTCAGCAAGGTGGCCCTGGTGCAGCAGACATCACAATAAAGGGATTTCCAGGAGTGGCAGAAAATCCCTATTTTTGCCTGTTCTATGCTCTGGCAGCTCAGTCCTGTGTCACACCAGCAGTGCTGATGGAACTGGGGGAACCTGGGCAGGTTGGGCTCTCTGCTCCATTCCTGGGGTTCAAACAGGATTGAAGAGAGGGATGGGGTGGGGTCATTCCCATTCCCATCCCCATTCCCACCCATCCCCATCCCCATCCCATTCCATCCCAAACCCAGCAGAGGCAATGGCCAAGCTCAGGACTGCACAAGTTCTGCCCCTGACTGAGAATCTGAAATCCAAGGAGCTCAAATTCGAGGAAACTCTTCTTTTTTTTTTTTTTTTTTTTTTTTTTTTTGCCATGACTTCCCTGCTGCCATGGGCAAAAAATCAGGAATTAGGACTGCACTGGGATGTGCTTTCCTCAAATCCAGGAGGAGGAAAACCCCAGGCAGGAGAGGACAGGGATGGGAAATGAGGCTGTGCTGGGGCCTTTCCAGGGCAGATTCCCACTGAGGGGAGGCTGAGGAGTTGCTAAATCAAAATAATTGTAATTAAAAAGCTAATTGTTAAATGAAGGTTTTTAAAAAAAGAGTTATTTGCTCAGCCCTGTGTAACACCAGCAGTGCTGATGGAACTGGGGGAACCTGGGCAGGTTCTGCTCCATCCCTGGGGTTCAAACAGGATCGAAGGCAGGGATGGGGTGGGGCTTCCCATCCCATTTCCCCCCCATCCCCATTCCCCCATTCCCATCCCCATTCCAAACCAAACCCAGCAGAGGCAATGGCCACGCTCAGGACTGCACAAGTTCTGCCCCTGTCTGAGAATCTGAAATCCAAGGAGCTCAAATTCGAGGAAATCTCCCTTTTTTTTTTTTTTTTTTCCATGACTTCCCTGCAGCCACGGGCAAAGGAGCAATCAGAATTAGGAATGCACGGGATGTGCTTTCCTCAAATCCAGGAGGAGGAAAAACCCAGGCAGGAGAGGACAGGGGTGGGAAATGAGGCTGTGCTGGGGCCTTTCCAGAAGATTCCCACTGAGGGGAGGGCAGGGAGGCTGAGGGGCTGCTAAATCAAAATAATGGTAATTAAAAAGCTAATTGCTAAATGAAGGGTTTAAAAAAGAAGAGTTATTTTCTAAATGAAAAGTTTTAGTGAAAAGAATATTTGCTATTTAGGGCCATGGAGCTGCTGGAGCCCCTCTGGGAGAGCTGGGGGTGCTCACCTGGAGAGGAGAAGGATCCAGGGAGAGCTCAGAGCCCCTTTTGGGGTCTAAAGGGGCTCCAGGAGAGCTGGAGATGGGATTTATCTTCTGGAGGAGTTCTAGTTGAGATTTGGGAAAATTCTGACTGAAAATTCCCTCTTGGGAGGTTCCCACTGCAGCGAGGAAAAGGGGAACACTGGGCCAGTTAACCCCACTGAAATTATTCCTTCTGTTATTAATGTTCATAATTCTTTCTATTCCTTTGCCATGACTGAGAAATTGTTTAATGAGGGCTTTAATCATGATTAAATCAAGAAAAATAGTGATGTGGATGACAGAGGAGCTGATTTTTCCTGCGGAAAATAATTTTAGGGCCACAGAGCTGCTGCAGGGCTGGGAGAGTTCAGCTGGAGAGGAGAGGATCCAGGGAGACTCAGAGCCCCTTGGGCCTAAAGGGGCCTCAGGAGAGCTGGAGAGGGACTGGGGACAAGGGATGGAGGGACAGGACACAGGGAATGGGTCACACAAAAAAAAATTAAAAATAAAATCAATATTTTGACATGCCAATTAATTTGTGTGACCAGGAATGGGGAATTCACTCCAGACATATCTGAAGGGAACAACTACCTGGGATGCACCATCCAGAAAAATAATTGAATTTGAATTAAAGAATTTGAATTAAATTTGAATAAAGTTGCCAAGTGTTTTAAACCCCCCTTTGCCTGAATTTGTTTCTTCACGTGGGCTTGAGAGACTGTCTGGGATGGCTTTGATTTGTTCCTCCTTTAATCCTTAAAATATCAGGAATGCCAATATTAGCCTGGTTCTCCACACAAGCCTGGAATTCTTTTTAAGCCCAGCCTTAAGGAGAGATGTTGGATTTTCAGCAAAGCTTTCCCTGCTATGAAATGTTAATTATCATCTGAAGTGGAGAAATTAGGGAAAAAAAGACAAAAAAAGCAGAAAACCTTGATATTCCCCTCTCAACTTTTCCCTTTCAAGCCGGGAATTTTCACTCCCTTTTTCCTGCAACTTTCTCCACACACTTTTTCTCTCAGGTTTTTGTAGATCAGAGAGCTCAGAAGTTTAAAATAAATAGAGTTCAGCCCCTGCAAGGCCCTTTTCAGATATCAATATCTGCCCCATTATCTGGAGGCAGCTGGCAGAGCCCTCTCTGAGATATTTAGAAATTAAATAAGTAAGGAACAACATTTTCCATTTTTTTCTTTTCCATTTTCCATTCCTCTTCCCATTTTCTCTAAGAACATCCATTCTCCCGGCTTTTAGCTCGGAATGCACCCTCAATTCCTGGAAAAGCACCCCAGAATTTTGGCATTTCCAGCTGGGATTTGGCCTTTTTAGGGACAAGGAACCTGAAAATCATTTATTGAGCCTTCAGCCTCAGCGTGGGGCTTCTCTTCAGCAAACCCAAACGGGATAAATTCCACCAGAGCATGGATAAATCACTGCTCAGGCGGTGGGCAGCCCAAGGACAGCCCTGACAGGGATTTATTCCCAAACCCACACATTCCCAAACTCTGTTTTTCCCAGGATTTGCTCTCTGGGGCTCCTTTCCACGGGTTCACTCACGTTCCCATCAATTCTCCGAGCAGCACTGCACCCTCCTGGCACGGCTGGCTCCCCCAGAGCACAGCCAGGCTAAAATTAGAGGTGTTGCCAGTGCTTTATTGGGGGAAAAAATAAAAATAAAAAAAATTGGCTGAAAAGAACGGATGGAGCTAATTCTGGCTGGGCTGGGAGCGTTTCCTGTCGGGGAGATTGCTCAGCACCCAGCACGGCTCTGTCTACCAAATATGGGGATTTTACCCTTCCCAGCCCAGCACAGCCAGGGGAGGGGTTGACTCGAATTTTGGAATGCAAGGGCACGGGGGAAAGGGGTCCTGAGGTGGCGTTTCTGGAGGCATGGGATGAGGGCTGGGGAATTCTGAGCATGGTGAGGGCGTGAACCATCCTCCAGTGCCTCTGTGCCACAAATGGGGACATGAACACATCCTCCAGTGCCTCTGTGCCACCAGTGAGGACAGGAACCCATTCTCCAGCCCTCTGCTTCAAATGAGGGCACAAACCCCATCCTCACCCACTCTGTGCCCCCCAGCGAGGGCACAAAACCATCCCTGCACCTCTGTGCAATCAATGGGGACTATGAACACTCTCCAGTGCCTCTGTGCCACCAGTGAGGGCAGGAATCCATCCTTCAGCAGCTCTGTAATCCCAGTGAGGGCACAAAACCATCCTCACCCCATCTGGGCCTCCAATGAGGGCACAAACCCATCCTCCAGCAGCTCTGTGCCTCCATATGGGGACTATGAACACATCCTCAGCACCTCTGTGCCTCTAAAAGGGACATGAACCCATCCTCCAGGGCCTCTGTGCCACCAATGAGGACAGGAATCCATCCTACAGCACCTCTGTGTCACCAGTAAGGGCACAAACCCATCCCCTAGCACCTCTGTGCCTCTAAAAGGGACAGGAATCCATCCTCCAGCAGCTCTGTGCCCCCAGTGAGGAAAGGAATCCATCCTCTAGCAGCTCTGTGCTCCCAGCAAGGGCACAAACCCATCCTCCAGTGCCTCCATCCTCCAGTGAGGACACAAACCATCCTCCAGCACCTCTGTGCCCCCAATGGGAACAGGAACCATCCTCCAGCACCTCTGTGTCCCCAGCGGGACACAAACCCATCCTCACCCCCTCTGTGCCACCAATGAGGACATGAACACATCCTCCAGCACCTCTGTGCCACCAACAGGGACATGAACCCATCCTCCAGCATCACTGTGCCACCAGCAAGGGCACAAACCATCCTCCAGCACCTCTGTGACTCCAATGGGAACAGGAACCCATCCTCCAGCAGCTCTGTACTCCTAGCAAGGGCACAAACCCATCCCCAGTACTCTCCATCCTCACCCCCTCTGTGCCCCCAGCAATGTCTCCCTGCTCTGGAATATTCAGCAGCCCAGAAAGGGGAGCTGAGGAGGAGCCAGGGATGGGCACAGCTGAGCACAGAACTGTGGAGCTCTGCAGGGACAAAGAGAGCTGGAGGCTCCAGGATGAGCTGAGAGCAGGCAGGCTGGGGGATAGACTGAGAGGGATCAGGAAACAGGAACAGAGCCTGGGATGGGACTGTCCTGTGCTGTCCCCAGTTTGATCAAGAAACACCAAACAGGCCAGGGATGGACTAAGATGATCAGGAAACACCAAACAGGCCAGCATGGGACTGTCCTTTGCTTCCCCAGAGTGCTCCTGATTGAAAAAGAAACACCAAATAGGGCCCAGGATGGCACTGTCCTGTGCTGTCCCCAGATTGATCTAAAAACACCAAACAGGGCCAGCATGGGACTGTCCTGTGCTGTCCCCAGATCCATCAGGAAACACCAAAACAGGGCCAGCACAGGACAGTCTTGCGCTGTCCCCAAACTCACCCCTGATGGATCAGGAAACACTGAATAGGGCCAGGATGGGACTGTCCTGTGCTGTCCCCAGATCCATCAGGAAACACCAAACAGGCTCAGGGATGGACTCAGATGGATCAGGACACACCAAACAGGGCCAATATGGGACTGTCCTGTGCTGTCCCCAGAGCTGCTCCCTGATTGAAAAAGAAACACCAAATAGGGCCTAGGATGGGATTGTCCTGTGCTGTCCCCAGACTGATCAGGAAACACCAAACAGGCTCAGGGATGGACTCGGATCAGGAAACACCAAACAGGGCCCAGCATGGGACTGTCCTGTGCTGTCCCCAGATTCATCAGGACACACCAAAACAGGGTCAGCATGGCACTGTCCTGTGCTGTCCCCAAACCCACTCCCTGATGGATCAGGACACACCAAAAAGGGCCCAGCATGGCTCTGTCCTGTGCTGTCCCCAGATCCATCAGGAAATACCAAACGGGGCCAATATGGGACTGTCCTGTGCTGTCCCCAGATCCATCAGGACACACCAAAACAGGGCCAGCATGTCTCTGACCTGTGCTGTCCCCAGATTCATCAGGACACAACAAAACAGGGCCAGCACAGGACAGTCCTGGGCTGTCCTCAGATTGATCAGAAGCCACCAAACGGCCAGCATGGCACTGTCCTGTGCTGTCCCCAGAGCTGTCCCCTCTCCACCCCAGCCCTCGGATCATCTCTCCCCTCCATCCCCCAAGGCTCTCTGATCACTCCACAGCATTTCCCCCATCCACTTTTCCACACCAAACCCTTTCTCTCCTCCTCAGCTGCTGCTGAACCTGCAGCAGTCCTGGGATTTCTCTCTCAGTCTTTCAAAACCTCCTTGGCTGAAATGGAAAACTTTGTTTAAGTCTATTTAAATCAAACACCCTCCTCTGGCGTGAAGGTCATTCTTAACAACCAGCCCGAACAATTTTAGAACAGCATCTCCTTTTCACTCAGGGAATATTTATTTTAAAAAATCTGTTGGCTAAAAACTGAATAGTTGCAACTGACTGAAAGGAGACCAGCTGATAATAGTGTACGATGACCTAGAAAAAATTCAAATTACTGCCATTTTTGCCCATAGATTGCAAGAAAATTAAGTACAGAAAGTTGCCCGTGCACACAGTGAATTATTCCCAGGCTGCTCAGAGTGAATGGTGCTGGAGGGTGCAGAGCTGCTCTGACAGGGGCTCCTGCAGGGGAATCGTCCAAATCTGCTCTGCCCCAAACCCTGAACTTCCCAGAACTGCCCTTTTTTAATGCAGATGGAGATGAAATCCCATAGAATTGAGCAGGTGACACAGCACCAGCAGTGCAGGGCTCCATGGCAGCCACAGAACAACCAGGAATGTGCCAGGAAAGTCATGGAATGGTTTGGACAGACCTTCGAGATCCCCCACTTCCATCCCCTCCAGGACAAAGCCCAGAGCACTTCAAGGTCAAGATTTACAAATAAAAGTGACATTGGTCCTAAAACCACCCCAGGGCACACCCATCCCACGCCCCTCTGCACCACTCTGAGCCAGGCTGATTTTTTTTTTGGGGTTGTTTTTTGTAATTCCCACTCGAGCTCTAAATCCCAGGCTGCCAAGGTCTCCTGGATCCCAAGGGCTTTGCAGTCACCAGTCCCCACAGTCTCTGGCCACATCCCAGATTTCCAGGAAGGATTTCACAGCCTTACAGAGCCTGCAGGGTGTTTGGGCAAGGAGCCTGGCCTGGCTCAGGAGCTAGGAACCACAGAGCTTTGAGAATCACTGTGGAACCCTCTCCTTGAGCAAACAGGCTCCCAAACAGGGTATTTTGGGATTAAACCTCTGCCAACAGCAACCTGGATTAATCCATTCCCTACAGCACAGAGCCTGAGCTGCTTCTCCACAAATTTCATAAAATGCTACCAAAGGACTCAGAGCTCCTAAGTTCTCTCAGATGAAATGTTCATCTCATTTTTCCCGTGGGGATAAAGCAACACTAAACCACCAAATTGAGGGAAATTTTGGATTCCAAGGCCTGGGAAGCTGAAAAAGCAGCATCGCTACGCCGCACAAATCCCGATGCACTGACAGCAAAATTGCACGAGCATTTCTCACCAGCAGCCTGCTGTCAGTCAGCCGCATCCCACAAACGCAGCCCTTCCCACTCCTCCGGCTGCGCTCGGGAGAACTTTTCGGGATCAGGAAAGAAGCAGCATCACCCCCGTGTGGTACGGATGGAGCGCACGGAGGGAAGGGACAGAGCAGGAGAGCGCAGCAGTGTCCCTTTTGTTAGAAAAATTAATCCATAAACACCAGAGGTTTATGTCTAAAAAAGAGATAAAGGAGTCCCGCAATTTTACTCATAAATAAAGGGAGAGGTCATGAGCATTTCCCATGGGGGCTCTCAAATTCAGAGAGGACACAGCCGCTTTTATCCCAATTTCCCGGCAGCAATTCCTTCTCTCTTTCCCCATTGCTGAGGTACTGGAGAGGTTCAGGCTCCCTAAAACACCGGATGAAATCCCCCCTTCTATCATCCTTTCTATCCCTTCTATCATCCCCATTTTAATATCCATCTCTGTCTCTGCTCTTGCAGTCTATTAACATAGTCTGGGATAAATCAATCAAAGGAATTCCTATGGAAATCCTTCCCGTTGTTTCCTTCTAGCTCCCAGTATCAGGTTTATCTCACCCCCAGAGTCAGAGTTTGTTTGTAAAGACACTCCTTTCTCATTCCTTTCACTTTGATCGGTCACATCCCGCACACAGAAGGGAAGGGAAGTGGGGCAGTGTCCTTTTGCTGTGTCACACATCCCACAGCAGATTCCCTGTGCAAACCACATTTCCCGGGATAATTCCAGCTCGGTGCAGTGTAGGATGTCCCACTCCACCCCAGCGCTGTGGATTTGTTCTGTTCCCACTCTCTGGGCTCCCTGCAGCTGCTCCCAGTGCTCATTTTCTGGGTACAAACTCATGGAAATCCTACAAAAGGAGGCTGTGTTTGGGGGAACGGGAGCATCCACTGCAAACAAACACCACGGGAGAAGAGAGAATGAAGACCATAGTAGATTTTGAAGGAAGCTCAGGTTGGCAGAGACAAAGAAGTCTACAGTTAGGGGAGATACTTGGGAAGACACAGAAGGTTGCCCTTTTGCACGCGGCTGCTTGTTGTCTGGCCCTTCGTCCTTTGCGCGAGAGGAGGACATGAGCGTGCAGAAAGTACAGAGTTTGGTGACGCCCCTTTGGTCCGCCCTTGAAAAAATTGTCGAGAGAGCACCTTACCGTTTAGTCTATTCATATATAAGTGTTAAGTTTGTGAAAAGAGAGAGAGAGGGAAAAAGCCCCCCCCCTCCTTGGCGCCCCCTTGTTTCCCCACCGCGTGAGCGCATTTTGCCAGGCAAGCCCGAGATAAGAAGCAAATTAAGGGAGCTTTCAGTGCTGCAGCGGCTCACAGAGAGGCGCAGCCGGCACAAAAATAGCTGCATCGGGGCTCGAGCGCGCAAGTATCCTGCTCATATATATAATTTGTGGGTCACACCGAGTTCACCGGGTTTGAGGGGCCGCTGCTCTATTCTGAGTTTGTTTAGTTAACTGCTCTTACTTTTTTTGCGCGGGGATACACGAGGAGTATGCACCGCCTTGCTATGTCATGCGGTCTGAGAGAGGTGCGGCCCGTATAAACACGGAGATCTATGGGCAAGAGGCCAGAAAACATCGGTTGTTTTTTTGAAAAGGAGAGCGACACTATTGCACCCTCTGATCCTGACATCTCGCATATAAAACTCTTTGGACAAACAGACACCTTGAAGGCAAATGTTCTAAGAAGCACCACAGCCCAAAGCTCTTTGCATCCTGAGTACAGCTATTAAATAATCAGAGCAAACTTGAGTTTGTTGCTGCCTTTCCTTCTAAAAACCAAGCGGATGTCACACATTCCCAGAGTCACATCCTATTCATCCCAGTTCCCAGGAGAAAATCTGATTAATCCCCATGAAATTGGCTGGTTTCCCTCTATTTTAATTTAGTTTTTTTTCCCCCTTGGAAAGTAAAGATGCATCAGCCTTCCAGGATGGATAATCTGAGCTGTTGCCAGGTTTTCATTCCATCCTTTCCAAACTTCCAAGGCCAGAGCAAGGAGAGCAACAGGCACTGAGAAATCCCAAAAATACCCAAATAACAGCTTTTTAAAATACAATGATTGTAATTGAACTGATCCTATAAATGTGGATAAATATCCCGGTTTTTTTTTTCCTGTTTGACCCAGGTGGATCCATGGGGCAGGATCCCACACCACGGAAGGAAGTGCTCCCAACACAGAGAATACAGCTTTAATACTCAGCTTTAACATCCCTCCAAGGCAGCAAAAAGCAACCTCAGCTGAATCTCTTCACTCAACTCTACTTCACTTCCACTATTTAATTAAATTTTAAGCCAAATGACTCGAGGGGGGGTGAAAGCACAAGTTAATTAACATATCACAGGCCCAGGACATAAAAACCCTGTGACAGGGTAATAAATAATAAACCAAATAATAATAATAAACCAATCCCGACCCTGTGCCTGATTAATGAGGGGGTTGGAAGCCAGGACTGCTCCCGTAGGGGTTCACACACTCAGCTCAGATCAACATTAACCTCAGGCACAGCAGCTCCAGGCAGGATTTTCTGTCACTGCTGTGCTCAGCATCTTGAACCCCTTGAAAAATAATGCAGGTTTCCATTTGAATATCAGAAAAAAACACATTTCCATTTGAATCCCATAAAAATAATGCAGGTTTCATGAATCCATAAAATAAGCAGGTTTCCATTGATCCATGAAAATAACAGGTTTCCCGAACAATAATCCCATTCGAATCCCATAAAATAATGCAGTTATTCAATATAATATCCTTTCAACTTGAGATCCATGAATAATAATGCAGGTTTCCATTCGAATCCCAAAAAGTTCATCCGTTCACAAATATAATCCCAGCGTTTACAAAAAATAATGCAGGTTTCTCGAATCCCATAAAAATAATGCAATTTCCCTTTGAACCAATCACCATAAAAATAAAATTGCAACTTTCCCTTTGAATCCCATAAAAATAATGCAACTTTCCCTTTGAATCCCATAAAAATAATGCAACTTTCCCTTTGAATCCCATAAAAATAATGCAGACTTTCACTTGAATCCCATAAAAATAGTGCAGATTTCCACTTGAATCCCATAAAAATAGTGCAGATTTCCACTTGATCCCATAAAAATCATGCTCCATTCCATTGCCCATGAAAATAAGCAGGTTTCCATTGAATCCCATGAAAATAACGCAGGTTTCCACTGAATCCCATGAAAATAACCTGGGTTTCCATTCAAGCCCCAGGAGGGCTGCTTAATTATAGATTAAACATTTCTGCAAGGCTTTGAAAGCAACCCGAAGAACCCGAGCTCAGGGTTGCTGAGTAGTCCATGATCACACAGCTTCACCCTCATTTTAATTGGTGGAAAATATCGAATATCACACAAATCTTCTCTTGCAATATGCTCTTAATGCACATCCCCTATAGTAAATTAATGTTTTTGTCACACCTACTCCTGCTGCAGCTCCATGCTTTGTTACACACAATCCTCTCATCCCTTTCAGAGACTTTTTCTCTTATATTCAATAATAATAAATAGCGAATTAATTCTTATTTCTACACCAAACATTCCTCCTCAGCATATTCACAGCTCAGAACTTGCCCGTGGTGTTTGTTTGCAGTGGATGCTCCCGTTCCCCCAAACACAGCCTCCTTTTGTAGGATTTCCATGAGTTTGTACCCAGAAAATGAGCACTGGGAGCAGCTGCAGGGAGCCCAGAGAGTGGGAACAGAACAAATCCACAGCGCTGGGGTGGAGTGGGACATCCTACACTGCACCGAGCTGGATTTATCCCGGGAAATGTGATTTGCACAGGGAATCTGCTGTGGGATGTGTGACACAGCAAAAGGACACTGCCCCACTTCCCTTCCCTTCTGTGTGCGGGATGTGACCCGATCCAAGTGAAAGGAATGAGAAAGGAGTGTCTTTACAAACAAACTCTGACTCTGGGGGTAGATAAACCTGATACTGGGAGCATAAGAAACAACGGGAAGATTTCATAGGAATTCCTTTGATTGATTTCCCAGACTTGTTAATAGACTCAAGAGCAGAGACAGAGATGGATATTAAAATGGGGATGATAAAGGGATAGAAAGGATGATAGAAGGGGGGATTTCATCCGGTGTTTTAGGGAGCCTGAACCTCTCAGACCTCAGCAATGGGAAAGAGAGAGGAATTGGCCGGGAAATTGGGATAAAAGCGGCTGTGTCCTCTCTGAATTTGAGACCCCATGGGAAATGCCCATACCCTCCCTTTATTCATGAATAAAATTGCGGACTCCTTCATCTCCTTTTTAGACATAAACTCTGGTGTTTTGGATTAATTTTTCTAACAAAAGGGACACTGCTGCGCTCTCCTGCTCTGTCCCTTCCCTCCGTGCGCTCCATCCGTACCACACGGGGGTGATGCTGCTTCTTTCCTGATCCCGAAAAGTTCTCCCGAGCGCAGCCGGAGGAGTGGGAAGGGCTGCGTTTGTGGGATGCGGCTGACTGACAGCAGGCTGCTGGTGAGAAATGCTCGTGCAATTTTGCTGTCAGTGCATCGGGATTTGTGCGGCGTAGCGATGCTGCTTTTTCGGCCTTGGAATCCAAAATTTCCCTCAATTTGGTGGTTTAGTGTGCTTTATCCCCACGGGAAAAATGAGATGAACATTTCATCTGAGAGAACTTAGGAGCTCTGAGTCCTTTGGTAGCATTTTATGAAATTTGTGGAGAGGCAGCTCAGGCTCTGTGCTGTAGGGAATGGATTAATCCAGGTTCCTGCTGGCAGAGGTTTAATCCCAAAATACCCTGTTTGTGAGTCTGTTTGCTCAAGGAGAGGGTTCCTGTAGTGATTCTCAAGCTCTGTGGTTTCTGAGCCAGGCAGACTCCTTGCCCAAACACCCTGCAGGCTCTGTAAGGCTGTGAAATCCTTCCTGGAAATCTGGGATGTGGCCAGAGACTGTGGGGACTGGTGACTGCAAAGCCCTTGGGATCCAGGAGACCTTGGCAGCCTGGGATTTAGAGCTCGAGTGGGAATTACAAAAACAACCCCAAAAAAAACCCAAAAAATCAGCCTGCCCGAGTGCCAGAGGGCCGAGTGTGGGATGGGTGTGCCCTGGGTGGTTTTAGGGCATGTCACGTTTTAAATCTTGACCTGAAGTGCTCTGGCTTTGTCCGGAGAGGAGGGGATGGAGGTGGGGATCTCAGGTCTGTCCAAACCATGATCCATGACTTCCTGCACATTCCTGTTGTTCTTGCTGCCATGACCCTGCACTGCTGGTGCTTGTCACCTGCTCAATCTATGGGATTTCATCTCCATTGATTAAAAAGCATTCTGGAAGTTCAGAGTTTGGGGCTCAGAGGGCAGGGTGGGATGATTGCCCTGTTGGTAGGGCTGAGTCACTATTGTATCTTGACCTTGAAGTGGTCTGCTTCCTGGAGGGATGGAAGTGGGGGATCTCGAGGTCTGTCCAACCCATTCCATGACTTTCCTGGCACATCCTGGTTTTGTGGACTGCCATGAGCCCTGCACTGCTGGTGCGTGTCACCTGCTCAATCTATGGGATTTCATCCCCTCTGCATTAAAAAAGGCAGTTCTGGGAAGTTCAGGGTTGGGGCAGAGCAGATTTGGACGATCCCTGCAGGACCCTGTCAGAGCAGCTCTGCACCCTCCACACCATTCACTCTGAGCAGCCTGGGAATAATTCACTGTGTGCACGGGCACTTTCTTACTTATTTTCTTGCAATCTATGGCAAAAATGGCAGTAATTTGAATTTTTCTAGGTCATCGTACACTATTATCAGCTGGTCTCCTTTCAGTCAGTTGCAACTATTCAGTTTTACCAACAGATTTTTAAAAATAAATATTCCCTGAGTGAAAAGGAGATGCTGTTCTAAAATTGTTCGGGCTGGTTGTTAAGAATGACCTTCACGCCAGAGGAGGGTGTTTGATTTAAATAGACTTAAACAAAGTTTTCCATTTCAGCCAAGGAGGTTTTGAAAGACTGAGAGAGAAATCCCAGGACTGCTGCAGGTTCAGCAGCAGCTGAGGAGGAGGAGAAGGGTTTGGTGTGGAAAAGTGGGATGGGGGAAATGCTGTGAGTGATCAGAGAGCCTTGGGGGATGGAGGGGAGAGATGATCCGAGGGCTGGGGTGGAGAGGGGACATCTCTGGGGACAGCACAGGACAGAGCCATGCTGGGCCCTTTTTGATGTTTCCTGATCCATCTGAGTCCATCCCCAAGCCTGTTTGGTGTTTCCTGATCAATCTGGGGACAGCACAGGACAGTCCCATGCTGGCCCTGTTTGGTGTTCCCTGGTCATCTGAGTCCATCCCCAGCCTGTTGGTGTTCCTGATCAGTCTGGGGACAGCACAGGACAGTCCCATGCTGGCCCTGTTTTGTTTCCTGATCCATCTGCACCCGAGCTGTTTGGTGTCTGACCACAGCCATCCCTGAGCCTGTTTGGTGTTTCCTGATCCATCTTGTCCATCCTGGCCTGTTGTGTTTCCTGATCCTTAGTCCATCCGAGCCTTTTGGTGTCCTGATCATCTGCCTCCCAGCCTTTTGGTTTTCCTGATTCTGACACACTGGACAGGCCATCTGGGCCCTGTTGGTGTTCCTTCATCAGGGAGCAGCTCTGGGGACAGCACAGGACAGTCCCATATTGGCCCTGTTTGGTGGTTCCTGATCCATCAGGGAGTGGGTTTGGGGACAGCACAGGACTGTCCTGTGCTGGCCCTTTCCATCTGTGTCCATCCCCAAGCCTGTTCGGTGTTTCCTGATCATCTGGGGACAGCACTGGACAGTGCCATCCTAGACCCTATTTGGTGCTTCCTTTTCAATCAGGGAGCAGCTCTGAGGACAGCACAGGACAGTCCCATATTGGCCCTGTTTTGTGGTTCCTGATCAATCCAAGTCCATCCCTGAGCCTGTTTGGTGTTTCCTGATGCATCTGGGGACAGCACAGGACAGTCCCATCCTGGGCTCTGTTCCTGTTTCCTGATCCCTCTCAGTCTATCCCTGAGCCTGCCTGCTCTCAGCTTAGTCTGGAGCCTCCAGCTCTCCTTGTCCCTGCAGAACTCCACAGTTCTGTGCTCAGCCACCCGTGCCCATCTGTGCCCACCCGTGCCCATCTGTGCCCACCCATGCCCATCCCTGGCTCCTCCTCAGCTCCCCTTTCTGGGCTGCTGAATGTTCCAGAGCAGGGAGATATTGTTGGGGGCACAGAGGGGGTGAGGATGGAGGTGCTGGGGATGGGGTCCTGTCCTCACAGGGGGCACAGTGGGGGTGAGGATCTGTTTGTGTCGCCTGTTGGAGGCACAGAGTGGGTGAGGATGGGTTCATGTCTCCATTGGGGGCACAGAGGTGCTGGAGAATGGGTTTGTGTCCCTGTTGGGAGCACAGAGAGGATGAGGATGTGTTCATGTCCTTGCTGGGGGCACAGAGGTGCTGGAGGATGGTTTGAGCCCTCATTGGTGGCACAGAGAGGGTGAGGAGGTTCATGCCCTTGCTGGGGGCACACAGGGAGTGAGGATGGTTTTGTGCCCTCACTGGAGGATGAAGGCACTGGAGGATGGTTTCATGTCCCCACTGGGGGCACAGAGGTGCTGGAGAATGGGTTCCTGTCCCTCACTGGTAGAGCACAGAGGCATCTGGAGGATGTGTTCTTGTGCCCTCATCTGTGGCACAGAGGTGCTGGAGGATGGGTTCATGTTCCCATTGGAGGCACAGAGGCACTGGAGGATGGGTTTTGTGCCCTCACTGGGATTACAGAGCTGCTGAAGGATGGATTCCTGTCCTCATTGGTGGCACAGAGGCACTGGAGGATGTGTTCATGTCCCCATTTGTGGCACAGAGCTGCTGGAGGATGGGTTTGTGCCCTCATTCAGAGCACAGAGGTGCTGGAGGATGTGTTCTGTCTCCCATTTGTGAGGCACAGAGCTGCTGGAGGATGGGTTTTGTGCCCTCACTGAGGGCACAGAAGGGCTGAGGATGGGTTCTGTGCCCTATGTGAGGCAGAGGTGCTGGAGGATGTGTTCATGTCCCCATTGGGGGCACAGAGGCACTGGAGGATGGTTTTGTGCCCTCACTGGAAGCACAGAAGGGGTGAGGATGGGTCTGTGCCCTCACTGGTGGCACAGAGGTGCTGGAGGATGGGTTCCTGTCCCCACTGGGGGCACAGAGGTGCTGGAGGATGGTGTTCATGTCCCTATTGTAGAGGCACAGAGGACTGTGAGGATGTGTTCATGTCCCCATTTGTGGCACAGAGGCACTGGAGGATGGTTGTGCTCATGTCAGCGCGGGTGTGCTCATTGGAGGCACCAGAGGGCATGGAGGATGGTTTTGTGCCCTCACTGGGATTACAGAGCTGCTGGAGGATGGATTCCTCTCCTCATTGGTGGCACAGAGGCACTGGAGGATGGTTTTGTGCCCTCACTGGAAGCACAGAAGGGGTGAGGATGGGTCTGTGCCCTCACTGGTGGCACAGAGGCACTGGAGGATGGTTTTGTGCCCTCACTGGGCATTCAGAGTGCTGGAGGATGGTTCCTGTCCTCACCATGCCCAGAATTCCCCAGCTCTCATCCGTGCCTCAACTCCAGAAACACCACCTCAGGACCCCTTTCTCCTGTGCCCTTTGCATTCCAAATTCGGAGTCAACCCCTCCCCTGGTGTGCTGGGCTGGGAAGGGTAAAATCCCCATATTTTGGTAGACAGAGCCGTGCTGGGTGCTGAGCAATCTCCCCGACAGGAAACGCTCCCAGCCCCAGCCAGAATTAGCTCCATCCATTCTTTTTCGAGCCAATTTTTTTTTTTTTTCCCCCCAATAAGCACTGGCAACACCTCTAATTTTAGCCTGGCTGTGCTCTGGGGGAGCCAGCCGTGCCAGGAGGGTGCAGTGCTGCTCGGAGAATTGATGGGAATATGAAAAGCCTGTGGAAAGGAGCTCCCAGAGAGCACAATCCCAGGAAAAAAAAAAGTTTGGGAATTGGTGGGTTTGGGAATAAATCCCTGTCAGGGATGCCTATCCCATGTGAATATTTACCATCTCTGGTGGAATTTATCCCGTTTGGGTTTGATGAGAGCCCTGAGTGAGGCTCAATAAATGATTTTCAGGTTCCTGGTCCCTAAAAAGGCCAAAATCCCCAAGCTTGGAAAAGCCAAAATTCCTGGGTGCTTTTGCCAGGAAATTGAGGGTGCTTCTGGGGTGCTTTTCCAGGATGTTGACGGGTGCATTCCGGGGTGCTTTTCCAGGAATTGAGGGTGCATTCTGGCTTGATTGCGTGCAAGAGTAAGTGGGAGATTGGAATGGTTCTTCGGAGAAAATCGGGAAGAGTGGAATGAAAAAAAAAAATGCGAATGTGTCCTTACTTATTTAATTTCTAAATATCTCAGAGAGGGCTCTGCCAGCTGCCTCCAGATAATGGGGCAGATATTATATCTGAAAAGAGGCCTGCAGAGGCTAACTGTATTTATTTTAACTTATGAGCTCTCTGATCTCACAAAAACAGAGAAAAGTGTGGTGGAGAAGTTGCAGAAGAAAGAGTGACCGGTAAAGGATATAGAGGGATAAACAGGTCTGTTTTGTTGTCTTTTTTTTTCCCACATTTCTCCACTTCAGATGATAATTAACATTTCAGAGCAGGGAAAGCTTTGCTGAAAATCCAACATCTCTCCTTAAGGCTGGGCTTAAAAAGAATTCCAGGCTTGTGTTGAGAACCAGGCTAATATTGGCATTCCTGATATTTTAAGGATTAAAGGAGGAACAAATCAAAGCCATCCCAGACAGTCTCTCAAGCCCACGTGAAGAAACAAATTCAGGCAAAGGGGGGTTTAAACACTCTGGGCAACTTTATTCAAATTTAATTCAAATTTTCTTTAATTCAAATTCAATTATTTTTCTGGGATGGTGCATCCGCAGGTAGTTGTTCCCTTCAGATATTTCTGAACGGAGTGAATTTTTTTTTTCCCCCCATTCCTGGTCAACACAATTATTGTGGGTAATCTGGTATGTGAAAATACAGATTTTTTTTTTTTTTTTTTAATTTTATTTTTTAATTACACAGCCTGCAGTGTGGACCGCCATTTCCCGCTGTCCTGTCCCTCCTCCCCTTGTCCACCCAGTCCCATCTCAGCTCTCCTGGAGCCCTTTAGGCCCCCAAAGGGGCTCTGAGCTCTCCTCGGATCTCTTCCCTTGTCAGTGGAGCACCCCAGCTTCCCCAGAGGGGCTCCAGCAGCTCCATGTGCCGCTAATAGCAAATATTCTTTTCACTAAATTTTTCATTTAGAAATGAGACTCTTCCTTTTTTAAACCCTTCATTTAGCATTAGCTTTTTAATTACCATTATTTTGATTTAGCAGCCCTCAGCCTCCCTGCCCTCCCCTCAGTGGGAATCTTCTGGAAAGGCCCCAGCACAGCCTCATTTCCCACCCCTGTCCTCTCCTGCCTGGGGTTTTTCCTCCTCCTGGATTTGAGGAAAGCACATCCCAGTGCATTCCTAATTCCTGATTGCTCCTTTTTGCCCGTGGCTGCAGGGGAAGTCAGGAAAAGAAAAAAAAAAAAGGGAGACTTTTCCTCGAATGTTGAGCTCCTTGGATTTCAGATTTCTCAGACAGGGGCAGAACTTGTGCAGTCCTGAGCATGGCATTGCCTCTGCTCGGGTTTGGTTTGAATGGGGATGGGGAATGGGAATGGGATGGAATGGGGAATGGATCAGGATGGGAATGACCCACCCCATCCCTGCCTTCGATCCTGTTTGAACCCCAGGGATGGAGCAGAACCTGCCCAGGTTCCCCCAGTTCCATCAGCACTGCTGGTGTTACACAGGGCTGAGCAAATAACTCTTTTTTTAAAAACTTCATTTACACAATTAGTTTTTAATTACATTATTTTTTGATTTAGCAATCCTAGCCTCCCCATCAGTGGGATTCTGCGCCTGGAAAAGGCCCCAGCACAGCCTCATTTACCCATCCCTGTCCTCTCCTGCCTGGGGTTTTTCCTCCTCCTGGATTTGAGGAAAGCACATCCCAGTGCAGTCCTAATTCCTGATTTTTTGCCCATGGCAGCAGGGACAGTCATGGCCAAAAAAAAAAAAAAAAAAAAAAAAAAAAAAGAGAATTTCCATGAATGTTTGAGCTCTTGGATTTCAGCATTCTCAAGTCAGGGGCCAGAACTTGTGCAGTCCTGAGCATGGCTCATTGCCTTCTGCTGGGTTTGGTGTGGAATGGGGAATGGGATGGGTGGTGGGATGGGGATGGGAATGACCCCACCCCATCCCTCTCTTCAATCCTGTTTGAACCCCAGGAATGGAGCAGAGACCCCAATCTGCTCAGGTTCCCCCAGTTCCAGCAGCACTGCTGGTGTGACACAGGACTGAGCTGCCAGAGCATAGAACAGGCAAAAATAGGGATTTTCTGCCACTCCTGGAAATCCCTTTATTGCAGTGTCTGCTGCACCAGGACCACCTTGCTGAGGAGAAAAACCCCAGTGGGAGACACCAATAATGGGTATTTACTGTCCAGCTTTAGATAAAGCTCTTTTTGTGCTTGGATTTTAAAACACACAAAAAATTAAAAACTTGTTTTTATTAGTGAATTTTATTCTCTCAGCTGGTCTGGAGAAGGGATAGTCAGAGTGTGGGTAGTTGAATCAGCCAGGGATTCAAGTCGCTGTTTTATAAAAATACGTGGCTTGACATGTTTGAGCATCCATTAAAAGCCCCGGTGCTCGTCTGGAGAGGCTGTGAGGGAAAACTGAGCTTTACATGGGCAGAATGGACAACTTGTTTGGTTCCATTTATTATATTATTTATTTGCTGACTGCCAGAGGAATGGGAGTTATGTGGTCTGGGGACTACTCAGCTGTTATATCGTTTCTTAAAAACTGCACACAATTATTGGAAAAAATTGGTGGACCCCTGGGCTTCCCCTCCGTGCTTGCTGTGTGAATTTTGTGGATTGGGATCAGGTTGCTGGCTGGGAATGTTCCAGCCCTGGGTCTGTCCTCTGTGCTGCTGTTTGTGAATTTTTGGGTGGGATAGGAAGGATGGTCTGGCTCGGGAATAGTTCACCCCTGGGTTCTGTTCTGTGCTGCTGTTTGGTGAATTTGGATGGGACAGGTTCTGCTGGGAATGTTCACCCCTGAGTTCTGCTCCGTGTTTGTGAATTTTGGGAGGGATGGCTCTGCCTGGGAATGTCCTTGGCCATGGGAAGGGTTCCCTGGGGGGCTGGGCAGCCGAGACCCAGCCCGCCAGCTCACGTGGCGAGGGTGGGGCTGGGGAGGTCCCTGGCTCTGAAATGCTGCCATGGAACATGGATATGTCCTGGCATCCCCAGGGCAGGAGGGTCTGCTTTACAGATCTTCTCCGGCTGTGAATGTGCTGTTTCTCCCTCCGTCTCAGTTCTCCTGTTTCTCCTGCCCCTGGGAATTGTTTCCATGGGCACTCAGGAGCTGCAGCCCGGTCCCTGTCTGGGTGTCTCTTTTTCCACTCCCTGGAACTCAGGGATCCCTTTGGTTCTGCCCCAGCCCGGTTCTTGTCTGGGTGTCGTTTATTCCACTCCCTGGAACGCGGCGATCCCTCCGGTTCTGCCCCAGCCTGGAAAGGCCAGTCCAGTCAGGGAAAGGTGGGATGGGTGGGGATCCTCATCCCAGCGGTGCTTCCAGGGAAAATTATTGTCCTGACGTTTCCCAGGGATCTCGGGAGTGACCGAGCAGGAGTGAGGGGTGAGATGAGGTGGGGACAAACCCTGGTGACACAGAGGAGGCGGGGGATGAAATGGGCACAAACCCCAGTGACAGCGGGACAGGAGAGTGAGGGGTGGGACAAACCCCGGTGACACCAGGACAAGGTGATCCCGGTATCGGGTCCTGGCCGTGCAGCCGGGGGAGCTCGGAGCTCCGAGAGCAGCCTGATTTCAACTCCGAGAGCTCGAAATCGCAGCGCTGCGGGCAGCCACGACAGCCCCGCTACCCCCACCCGGCTCTACCCACCCAGCCCGTTATCCCGATGAATTCCCGGCTGCTTTCCACCGATCCCCAGCATCCACCCGCGGTATCCCGATGAATTCCCGGGCTGTTTTTCCGCGCGGATCCCCAGGCATCCCGGGCGGCAGAGCTAGCGCGAGCCCCGGCGGCGGGAGAGCTGTCGTTGCCATGCGACCCGGGATGCACAGATGCAGACACTGCCATCCCATCATGAGCACAGGTGGGGAAGGAAAAATTTGGGGGGGGGCGGGGGGGGGGGTCTTTTCACCGGGTTGCCCCTGAGGGTGGAGATTCAGAGCCGGGGATGTGCAGAGGGGATGCAGGGATTTTATCAGTGGGGTTCATCCCCAGGAAATGGGAGCGGGGATCCTCGGCGCTTTTGGGTTTTCCTGGGAAAATTCCCTTTCTTTGAGCGGTTATCGGGGTGGTCCCACCCTGCCTGACCCTCACACGTCTCGGGGAACAGCAGCAATTCCCCAATTTTGGTGTTTGGCAGGTTTTTTCCTGGGACCCTGACACGTCCCTGTCCCGCGTTTGCTGCCAGGAACTCATTCAGGAGTGAATCCTGCCCGCAGTTCGGCAGGAGCGCTTTAAATCTTGCACGAAGGGCTCGGCCATCAGTGCAATCTCCATCCAAATTTTCCTTTTGTTCCTCCCTAAGACGAATGCTTGGAGAACAGAGAGGATACGACATGTATCCATGTATCACCCGGAGGAGGAAATTGAACTAAAACCCCGGGAACTGCGTTGGGAGCCGCTTAGTCAGACGATCTGCGGTGAAGGATGATAGGGAAGATGTAAACATTGGGGATTTGGGGAATGGTTCTTGGGGCTGTGCAGGGCTCCCCCCATGCCCGGGGGTCCGTGACCCTCCCCAGGACGGGATTGAGGATCGGGGCGCTGGCTCTGGATGGCTCCCAGAGGGAGCAGAGCACAATCCTCCTTCCTTCCAGGCATGCCTTTCTACAGCGCACGCTGACTTGTCACCGCAATGGTCAAGAGCGGCTGTGACGGTTGGATTAATGATGAAAAAGCGAAGGCTCGGATTGTTCCAATCCTTTCGTTCATTGTAATCGGCCATTATAATCCTCGCCACGTGGATCGCAGCGTCCCAGCCCGTAGCCATGACCGACTCCCATCCTACAGGCATTCCACATCCATCCATACCCATTTCCCTGAGGCTCTCGTGGGAGGATGTCCGGGTGTCACCGGGTGTGATTTTTGGCACAGCCGGAAGCTCAGGCTCTCCCGAGGAACCGGAGAAATGCCCTTGCGTGAGAGGGCACACTCTGCTGTTCTTTATTCATCATTACCTTCCTGGGTAAAATTCAATTCAGCTGGCACAGGCATGCCCGTCCAGCCCATGGAGACCGGGCGGCGGGCCGGGGGGAGAAAAGTACAGTTGAGTCAGGGCAGAAGAGTTTCCAAATCTCCGCTCGCTCCCGGTATAGGTTTTTTAACCTTCGAGAGACAATTACAAACGGCTTTAATTAGCGATGTTTGTCACCTGCTGCAGAGCCCCGCAG
>VKON01003270.1:0-11610 GCA_009741485.1 Malurus cyaneus samueli | reverse complement strand
TGCTTATCTCGCTTGCCTGCAAGCGCTCACGGCTGGGGAACAAGGGCAAACGCTCTTTCAAAAAGTGCTTATATCGCTCTAGCGGGCAAAAAACCGATTTTGCACGCTATGTACTGCGAAGGCAGCACACCGTGGCATGAGTGTTTGCAGCACTGGTTTGTAAATGCATAAAGAAAATCATTGAAGTCACAAAAAAGTCAAAATTTTTATGGCGTATAAATCCCCCAACCTTGGGGGATTGAGTTTGTATTTTATTGCTTAAAGGATGCACAGATCTATTATAGTGCATTGTGAGGCTGCAGCAGGGGTGGATCCTGACCCTGGGGGTGCAGAATTCAGACCGGGTTGGGTTGGGAGGGACCTCAGAGCCCACCCAGTGCCACCCCTGCCATGGCAGGGACACCTCCCACTGTCCCCAATGTCCAGCCTGGCCTTGGGCACTGCACAGGTTTTCCTTATGAATTCTATTCCAGCCCCTCTCCACCCTCCCAGGGAACAATTCCTTCCCAAAATCCCAATCATCCCTCCCCTTTGGCAGCGTGACCCCATTCCCTCTGTCCTGGCACTCTCTGCTCTCTCCCTCCTTTTCCAAAGCCCCAGCTGGGATGGATTTTGGTCCCACTTTCCCAACCAGCCAGGTGAAACCAGAATATTTCCAAAGCTTTCCCTCAAACCGCATTCCCTGAACAGGATGACAAGCACAGCTCACAGCCAGGGAATAAGAGAAGCGATCAGGAATTTCAACTTCCCAGCCATCTGCAGGAATCTGCAGCATTTGAAAAGACCATGGACTATTCCCAAGAACAATGTGCTTTGTGCTCCTCCTGCTGCTCAAGCTCTGTGGATGTTCCAAGCCTTTAGAGCAGCTCAAGAGAAAACTCTATTTCCTTTTTTTTTTTTTTTTTTTTTTCTCCAACAGTTCAGCCTCAGCCACGGAACAGCAGCAGGAACATCCTGAAAGTTGTGTGAATGCAAACCTGCTCGCTGCAGCTGGGGGCACTGGAGGATATCGAGGGAAATCCTGGAAAAGGGCTTTGTAAATATTTAGTTGCATTTCCTGGCGAACAAGCCAGCTTTTCCCTCGGCTCCTGCCAGCATTCCCGGGGTTTAACATTCCTGACAGCTGCCACCTTCCACTCCAGGAACATCTGCACCCCAGAGAGCTGCACAGAACGAGTGAGCACAAAAAGCACCGAGATAAAAGCCTGGAAATGGGGGCAACATTCCCAAACAGCAGCACAATCAAACTCCTCGAGCATTTCCCCCTTTCAGAACCTTTTCCTATGAGCCAGAAATTGAGAATGTCCATATCACCCCCATATATTCCACTCCCCCATAATCCTCCCCATATTCCACTCCCCATATCCCACCCCATCACCATCCCATATCCATCCCCCATATTCCATCCCATATCATCCCCATATTCCACTCCCCCCCATATTCCATCCCCCATATCCCACTCCCCCATATTCCAACGTGATCCCATCCTTTGAGCCAGTGGCCTCCAGATCGCTGCCCTCCGGAGCACCTGAATGCATTTTGTGAACAACTCCTGACAAAATGTTTGGAGTGACCCACACTATAATAGATCTGTGCATCCTTTAAGCAATAAAATACAAACTCAATGCCCCCAAGGTTGGGGGATTTATAGCCAGAAAAATTTTGACTTTTTTGTGACTTCAATGATTTTCTTTATGCATTTACAAACCAGTTGCACACTCATGCGGTTTTATAAAGCACTACAGAAGGGCTGCTCAGAAATTTATAGGAGAGGAACAGAACTAAGGAATGCTTTTTTTCCTACCTGGTCTGACAATGGATTTGCACTGCAGGGATCAGTCCTTGGAGAGCTCTGCCAGGAGCACCCACAGAGAACAGGCACAAAAAATGTCCTTTTTCTCCCCAGGGTTATTTATACCCCCAGCACCAGGCAGGTGGATCTGGGGATGAAGGGAACACAGCTCAGGGGATTCTCGTTATCCCATCAGGGCTGGAGCTGCCTGGCAATGCCCTGATTATCACCTGCCTCCAGCCCAGTTGAAAACTTCCCAAACTGGAGTAACATATTATATTACTTCATATTTATTTTGTATAATTTGTATTAATATTTTGTATTATATGTATGTACAGAAGTATATAAAATAATCAATTATATAATTTCTATTATTGAGAGATAAGGAGAGGAACTAAGAAATCACAGATAAGGAGTGGAATTTTCCTGTATTTTTTTCAAATTTACTGGAACCTTTAATAATATATATTGGAGTCCTCCATGGTCACATCCTGCCTCAGCAGCCACATGGACCCTGTTTCCCCTGCTCTCTCTCTTGCTCCATTTCTTTAGAGGAGACACAGAATGAGCCCAGTTCTGCAGGGAACACCTTTGCACACCAGTGTGAGTGTAATTGTTAATGCTCTGAACACCAGGACTTTAATCATTGCTCTTGGGAGATAATTTCCATTTAACATATATCTCTGAAGTTGTTTTCTCCAAGATTCTACCCACATCTTTTGTTTTCATTTTACCACACAATATCCCATGTGGGAACACGGTACATATTCCTTTCTGACTTTGGTCTTCAAACCTATAAAATATTTCACAGGTTATTTCCTCAACCTTGTCCTAATCTCTTATGTATAAACATTTATTTTTTTTTAAAAAAAACATTAGCTTTAACATATGTATAATTTGAATATGTCATTTGAACTATATATGCAATATATAAATACACAGAAAAGCACATATATGTGAAATATAAACATGTATTTAATGTTTTCCTCTTAAAGCAAAAGTTCCATTGTCCTCACGTTTGGTGATCATAGATTCATCTTCAACAACATTTTGGGATATTGATTTATGTGTGTTTGTCGCCAATTGCCTGCAAGCAGAGGGAGCTGTGACTCTTCCGAGCGCAGCCTCGGCTCTCAGCTCCTCGGGACGGTGCCGATGCTTTGGGTTTATCCCGATTTCCCCCAAATCCGCCCCGGCAGCGCCCGGAGCTTCGGGCGCTCCCCCGCCCCGGCCCTCCCGGTGGAAATAAACCCCGGCAGCAGCAGCGATCCTAAAGAAAATCCCGGGCAGGAACGAGGGGACTGCACCCCAGTCCTGCAGGGAGCACCTTTGTCACTCGGGATGGTGGCACTCAAAAAGGGACCGAGCACCGCCCACTGCCCAGTGCAAAATGCAATTCTGTATGGGCCAATTTCCAGCAGAAATGGGCCTGAAATCTGCATTTGAGCCCAAAGTCTGCATTTGAGCCCAAGATCTGCATTTGAGCCCATTTCCCCAAATAGCAGTGAAGCCATCGCTGCCTCAAGGCCAAACCCCACTGAGAAGGGCTGAAGTTCAAATCCCAAATCCCTCCCCACCAACCCAACCCCATGGCCAGGATGAGATCTCACAAAAATGAACCCCCAAAGTGGGAGCAGCCCCTGCCCAGCCCCACTGCTGCAGAGTCATGAAACTGCCTGGAAATCCTCTCTGTGTGCTTTCAAGGACTGGTATAATGTTATGAAGGTGAGGAGAGAACCTAAAGCACAGAACGAAGAGATGGGACCTTACAGATGTTCTTGTTCCAATCCTTTCATCCTCCACGGAACCCAAACACCAAAATCCTCGCACAGCTCCTGCAGCCTGGGCTGTTCAAGGATCCTCATTGCAAAACAGATTCTTTCCTTTTGTTGCACAAAGTTGGCCCCTGTCCTGAAGAGGTGCCACTCCGGCATCGAAGAGACAAGGAACAGCAAATTCAGCAGCTTTTGGATCAGAGATGGCAGAAACCCTGACCAAGGCCATTGGTTTGATGCAACATTTCCACTGAAGGCACAATTAGGCAATTTGACCATACATGAAATAATGTAATCAGAATTATGAAACACTTTGAGAAGGAAATAAAAACCTTCCTCTTGCAGAAAAACTTCCTTGAACACGTCACAGGTTCAATTAGGTAAATTTATCTTATCAGATTTACAAATTACGTGAATTTATCTCACCAGGCTTATAATTGCCAATCTGAAGAGCTCCAGGCCAGGGTGGACAGGGCTGGGAGCACCCTGGGATTGAGGGAGGGGTCTCTGCCCATGGCAGGGGCTGGAATGAGATGGGTTTAAGGTCCCAATTTAAACTGGGTTTAATCCAGCCCAGCCTGGATTCCCTGGTCCTACAATGTCACTGCTCACTGGTTACTACACACGTTGGTGCTGTTGGGTTTGACCTCTGAGCTACCTGCACTTCAATCAGTTTGCTCTGATGCTCCAGCTGAGCAGAGCAAGCAGCATTTGAGATTTGCTATGAGCTGCACACACACCCAGAACGAGAGAGGAGAGAGGAGAAACCCAGTAATGATCCCAGAGCCCCCGTAATGGGGGGATTACGGAGAGGAATGGCGTTGGAGCTTCACTAGCATGGCTCAAACCCTCCCAGAGTGAGCCACCAGCTCCAGGAGCAGCTGGGGAATGCAGGGAATGCAGCCCTGTGCCTTGGAAGCATCCAATCACCTTCTGTCCTCCCACAAACTCCCCAGCTCTGTCCCACTCTGGCTTCACTGGGAGGGGAACACGGAGTTGGAGAGAGAAGCAGGCTGGGAAGGGGAAAAAGGCCCTAATCTGACAGAGACCATCTAAACAGCAGAATTTGCAAGGAGCCATTCTTGATATTTAAGACGTTATTGATCACTGCATGCAGTCCTGGAGCAGGAGTTTCTGCTGTGCATCCCCAGTGTAGGTATTTATCAATATTTCAGAGGTACGGGGCACTGAAGAACAAACAAAAGCTCATTGCTGCCAATCCTCCACGTGCCTGCCACAGATCCAAGACTTGGCACTTTGAAATTCAGGTCATTAAGAATTAAGGTAATTTTGGAATTAAGTTGTTGGAAATTTGAGAGAAACAGGGAATGTAGAGAGAAAGTGAGGCCTTGAGAACACCTCACCTGGAGGGTCTGTAGGAGAGAAGCAAAGTTTGACATGGAGGAACAGATGGAGGCTCCAGACAGGAGTGTGGAAGTGCAGCAATGAATCAGAGAACCTCTCCTGTGACCCCTGGCTCCACGGAGCGAATCGGCAGCACCGAGGGAATAGAGAGAGGCACCACGCCAGGGCCTGCTCTGCTAGCAGAGATCGGGAGGTGAAACACAGTCACACACAGAGGGGATGATCAATAACACCAGACATGGCTCAGTGACAGAGGGAAATGATAAATCGGTGTGGAAGTCAGGATTTACACCAAAGCTGTGCAGTGGAACCGGAGACTTGCTGTAAATATTGCCCTTTCCAGCTGATGGTTTTAACTGCTCACACAAGCAACTTCGGAGCTTTCCCAAGGATTTCCTGGACCTGGAACTGACACATTTCCTGTCTCTAAAGTTTTAATACCACATCCATGCTGCCAGCCTGTGGCCAGCACTCAGCTCTGAGGGGAGGAATGGATTTGACAGGGAGAGGATGAGTAAAAGGTGAATTATGGAAACTTCTCTGAAAGGGACAGGTTATTGCCATGTCAGAGCTTAGAGGAGAAAACACCAGGCAGAGGAACGCCCTGCCAGGAGCAGAGGCAGCTGCTGGCCTGGGGACCCCTGACCACCCTGAGCCCTTCAGCAGCTGCCAGGAAGATGCTGCTGCTGGAGAAACCCTGGCCCCCCAGTCCCACCCTGACCCCAGCACAGAGCCACGCTGACACCCCAAATCTGCTCCGAGCAAAAAGGGGATGTGGGTGCCTCCAGCCCCGGAGAGCTGAGCACAGCCAGCCCTGTTCCTTTTGGGGCAGGAAGAGGGAGCGCATGTCCTGTAAAAGCCAGCGAAAGCCAGGTGGGACACAGGGACTGCAGCAGGGTCCCGTGTCCTGCAGAGCCCAGCACGGTGTGAAGGGATCAGCAAGAGCTCCCTGCATGGCTCAGCCGGCAGAAGCTGCGAACTCCAAGGGGAACAATGCACAGGGACAAAGCTGAGCTCTGACTGCATTTGGCCACTTTGGGCTGGCGCTTCCACCTCAGAGCTCTCCGCATTTCCCACCACATTGTGCTCCGCCTTCACACAGACGGTGTCCTAATCCCAGCTCCAATCCTTGGCACAATTTTTCCTCGCACTTAATAATCTGTTCCACACCTCAGACACCTTCCTGTGGCAAAGTGGGTTTCTTAATTCCTTTAACTATCTGGTAGCATTCCTTAACTACCTGGTAATAAATGACTCACCTAATTCATCCATTAACTGCTAATAATTCTGACTCCCTTAATTCCTTAAACTACCTGGTAATGAGTATGTCTTCCTTAATTCCTTTAACTATCTGGGAATAATTCTGACTCTCATAATTCCCTTCAGAAACCAGTGATGAATCTGACTCTCTTAATTCCATTCACTACCTCCTAATTAATCTGACCCATAATTCCTTTCATTACCTGCTTATGGTTTTGACTCTCTTAATTCCTTTAACTACCTGATAATGAATCTGACTCCTCCATGTCAAACTTTGCTTCTCTCCGACAGACTGTCCAGGCGAGGTGTTCTCAAGGCCTCACTTTCTCTCTACATTCCCTGTTTCTCTCAAATTTCCAACAACTTAATTCCAAAATTACCTCAATTCTTAATGACCTGAATTCCAAAGTGCCAAGTCTTGGATCTGTGGCAGACACATGGAGGATTGGCACCAATGAGCTTTTGTTTGTTCTTCAGTGCCCCGTACCTCTGAAATATTGATAAATACCTATACTGGGGATGCACAGCAGAAACTCCTGCTCCAGGATTGCATGCAGTGATCAATAATGTCTTAAATATCAAGAATGGCTCCTTGCAAATTCTGCTGTTTAGATGCCCTCTGTCAGATTAGGGCCTTTTTCCCCTGTCAGGCCCTTCCCAGCCTGCTTCTCTCTCCAACTCCCTGTTCCCCTCCCAATGAAGCCAGAGTGGGACAGAGCCGGGGAGTTTGTGGGAGGACAGAAGGTGATTGGATGCTTCCAAGGCTCAGGGCTGCGTTCCCAAACACCCCATGCCTTTCTAGGGCAGGATATGGGGTAGGACCCTGCTGGCAGAGCAGTGCAGGAAGGAATTGCTCCTTGTCCCAGAGCAGCAGCCCCCAGTTCCCCCAGCAGTGGCTGTCCCAGCTGGGTGGGTAAGGCGCAGTGGGAGGGTCTGGGGTCCCTCCGCTGGGTTCTGCTGCCAGCGCCTTGTCTGGGGAGGCTCAAACCCAGGGGGGACCCGGTCCCTGTCCCTGCAGGGACTGAATCCAGCTGGGAGCAGAGGGACAAAAGCAGGATTAGGGATCACAGCACTCATCCCGTTCCTGTTCCCCCTCACCCTCCTCACACCCTCCTGTCCCAGGCTCTGGGAGACATTTTCTTAACAAGATAAAGTGCTCAAAGTCATCTGATTTTTTCTGAGCAGTGAGCTGCAATTTGTACATTGGAAGAATCCTTTGAGGTGTATTTTATGGATATTGCGGAGAACAGGACCTGGATTCAAAGGACAACATTTTGAGCACATATCAGGAAAATTTTAGGTCACATCTGAGTGAGTTTCTTGGTCACTGTACATTTCCCAGTCCAGATTTTATTTTTCTGCTGTCAGACATAATATCCAAGTCATAATGGCAAAGAACGTACTTTGTGTTTTAGGCTCCATTGAGAAATCTGGCAGAGTTTTGGGAAGCACCGAGGTACTGAGCAGTTCTGAACTTGTCAGAGAGGCTGCAAGTGAGAACAGCCCAAGCTGGGCCAAGTCAGAAGTGGCTCTGACCCAACCTGGCTCCATTCAGCCCACACCTCACACACGTGGGCAGTGCAAGAGGCGTCATTAATGAATGCCCTGGCACATCATCAGCACAGGATCGACCTTCTGCAGGGGCTGAGCTTTAAACACTGCACTGAAAGTGGGGGCAATGAAATGTTCCTTTGCATGGCACAGCGTGGCCTGCCAAGGAATTCACTGCTGCGTTACAATTCTGTTTAACCTTCCCCATTAGAGAACGAGGCTTCTCAATTTGAATTCTCATCGTCTCAGAGCCACAACCAAACTCACAGAGGGCCAAGCCCTGAGCAGCAGCTCCACCGAAACAGTGCCTGGCCACCACAGGGACTGCCGTGGCCCCAGCCCTGCATTTGATCTGTCCCAGTGCCGGATCCTCCCTGGCTGGGCAGAGCCACCATTCCCTCTGGGAGCTGCGGGCTGGCCCGTGGCTCCCTCAGCAGCTCCGTGGGTTTGTCCAGATGGGACACAGGGACTGCAGCAGGGTCCCGTGTCCTGCAGAGCCCAGCACGGTGTGAAGGGAACAGCAAGAGCTCCCTGCATGGCTCAGCCGGCAGAAGCTGCGAGCTCCAAGGGGAACAATGCACCGGGACAAAGCTGAGCTCTGACTGCAATTGGCCACTTTGGGCTGGTGCTTCCAGCTCGGAGCTCTCTGGGTTTCCCACCACATTGTGCTCCACTTCTCACAGATTGTGCCTTAATCCCATCTTGTAGTTGTAATAAACACATATTATTGTGTTGGCTTTTGCAGATAAAATTGAAGTGGATGCTGTGTTGTGCATTATAACATAATATTAACTTTTGCTGAAGTAGTTTAATTATGCAGACATAGTTGTGAAATAATCGCTGATGCTTTTATAACGCAGACATAGATGTAAAATAACTGATGGTGTTGTTTTAGGGTACTTGTGGTTAACTTGCAATACCTGAAAGAACCAAACCGCCTGCTTTTGATAACATTTGAGGAACGGGCGTGGTGGGGATCCCTGCTACTGACACTTCAACTGTCAGCAACTATCACCTACTGAAATCACAGAACTGGGGGCCCTTGTGGGGGTGACACATGTCCCTCAAGACCACAACCCAGACAACTCATGCTCATGCCCTAAAAAGGCAGATCAGAGGAGGGTCAGGAGTTCCTGGAACATGCAAAGTAGATCAGGGAAATGTTTGACTATGTATCATCATTTATGAATATGTGTTTGACTGCTGCAGTAGAAAGAGGATGCAAGGAGTGTCGCCATTGTTAGCGGGCGTGCCTCTGGCTACCACTATGCACCCCGTGCTGCCACTTTTACTTTATTTCCTTTTTCCCCTATTGTCTCTTAATAAGGTTTTCAAATTCCAGCAGAAAAGTGAGCTTCGTTTGTCACGCAGCGAAATGAATAGAAAGTAAGGAATCTTTCCCCATTGCCTCTTCGTAGATGAAGGTTTGAAAAATGAAGGAACACAACGTTGGGAAGTGCTTTATTTTAGAAAATGAGGCACCCTGGTGAAAGGTGGTACTGGAGCTGGTAGTTGATCCAGTAGGTGAGCGAGCAGTGAACTGTTGATCCATTCAGCGAGCTCACACCAGACTTCGCAAACAACAAACTTCCGACACACGGTAAAGCGAGCACACGGTAAACTCTTCCATCCATAAGGTGAGCCAGCCAAGGCACTTTATGAAGTGGACGTGGCGATTGCCACTCTCAAAACCCTCTCTGAGCAAGTGCCCAACTGGCCAAGTGTGGCTGTGCTGCTAAAACCCAGAAAGTTTTTCTCTTTTTTCCACTCTTCTATAAAAAAGTTATATTATTGCTTTGGATCCGAACGTTTCACTTCGTTTGTGTTGTAATCTTTCTTTTGGGGATGTTTATAACCCAATTCCTTTCCACACTTGTGGATCAAAGCGAACTTGCCTTTTCTGTCCCTCAGCTGATCAGAACACATCTCCAATACTTGGCACAATTAGCCCTCGCACCTGATAATCTGTCCCACACCTCAGACACCTTCCTGTGCCAAAGTGGGTTTCTTAATTATTTTAACTATCTGCTAATATACCTTAATTACCTGGTAATAAATCTGATTCCCTTAATTCATTCATTAGCTGTAATGATTCTGACTCCCTTAATTCCTTTAACTACCTGATAATGATTCTGACTCCTCTATATCAAACTTTGCTTCTCTCCGACAGACTGTCCAGGCGAGGTGTTCTCAAGGCCTCACTTTCTCTCTACATTCCCTGTTTCTCTCAAATTTCCAACAACTTAATTTCAAAATTACCTCAATTCTTAATGACCTGAATTCCAAAGTGCCAAGTCTTGGATCTGTGGCAGGCACGTGGAGGATTGGCACCAATGAGCTTTTGTTTGTTCTTCAATGCCCCGTACCTCTGAAATATTGATAAATACCTACACTGGGGATGCACAGCAGAAACTCCTGCTCCAGGATTGCATGCAGTGATCAAGAACATCTTAAATATCAAGAATGGCTCCTTGCAAATTCTGCTGTTTAGATGGTGATGGGAGATTAAAAATCACCTTCAATGAAAGACAGTATTTTAGTGAATAACCCAAAACACCGTTATTTAAAGACATTGCTTCAAGAGCAACAAGATCAGCACTGGTTCAGTCAATAACCCAAAGACAGTCACATTTTATTTTTTTTTTTTTATAATGAACACTCGGGTAAATACTCCAGCTTTGAAAATGTGTATTTCATCCCGAGTGAGGCAAACTGCCAGACCTGTGTCTCACCCATGAGTACATCTGTGCCGTAACTCCTCCCAGAGTATGGAGGTGTGAAAAGCTTTGTCAGCACAAAAACAATCAAAAGCTTTGTCAGCAAACCAGGTTTAATTCCTTGCTACAAAATTAAAAAATTGCACTCCAGCAAATGGTACCATTTCTTTTGTTCATTCCCTCAGCCCAGCAGAAGAGGAATAAGGGAGGGAATATGGAAAGGAGAAAAACTCCATGATGGGAATGTGGGGGGAGCCAAGAACCCAACCCCAGCCCTCATTTACTGAAATCATCTGCACAAAGAGCTCTGATTGTGTCAGTTCTCAGCAGAGCTCCCTGACCAGAGCTTCCAAGGAGCACCAAACACTTCCCAGAGAGAGGAGAACTGTGATTAAGGATCCCACATTGGCAGCGATGGGCAGTGTGAGCCCATCTCCGGTGCAGCCTCTCCACGAACATTTTCCCTTTGGCTGTGGGTCCCTGGACTTCTCCAATCAGAGCAATTTGCTCCTCTCAGTAGAACTGATCCATACTTTTCATGTCTCAATAACATAGGAGGTTTTCCCACCACAGTGCAGTCACTGCTAACTTCTCACACTTCTGAAACTAACATTAGTTTGTACCAGTGTTTTATTTTTTAATGGGGTGGGAGTAAAACAACAGAGCAAGCTACAAAAGCTCGAGTGAAGAGCAGCAGAAAAAGAGAAGTTCAAACCCAGGGGGGACCCGGTCCCTGTCCCTGCAGGGACTGAATCCAGCTGGGAGCAGAGGGACAAAAGCAGGATCAGGGATCACAGCACTCATCCCGTTCCCATTCCCCCTCACCCTCCTCACACCCTCCTGTCCCAGGCTCTGGGAGACAATTTCTTTAACAAGATAAAGTGCTCAAAGTCATCTGATTTTGTCTGATCAGCGAGCTGCAATTTGTACATTGAAAATAACTATTAAAAGTGTATTTTTATCCTCCTCCCTGTCCCCATACAGATCTCGGGATATCTCAATCCCAACCAGTAGAAAACACATTTAAATGTGTCGCAACATCACAAATTTCCGTGTAGTGAATCAGCCAGACAACACCAGCAACACAAAGGCAATTTTGTCTGCTCTGCACACAACATTCACTTCGACATCTCACACTGCAGAAGAAAAC
>VKON01003269.1:2366-17191 GCA_009741485.1 Malurus cyaneus samueli | reverse complement strand
TTGCCAGCTAAGAATGCAAGGTGGGTATGCTCAAGTGTAGGAGTGACCCCCTGCATTCCTCTAAGAACTTTTTAATAAATCAGACTACTGTGTGCAGGTTATAATAATGCCAAGAATTACCTATTATACAGGGGACTATGTATATGATCATCACTCAGTCCCAGGGCACCACCTTACAAAAAGAGAACCTATCACAGCCATAACCATTGCAACATTGTTAGCCTTAGGCGCCACTGGAGCAGGTACAGGAGTAGCTTCCCTTGTGAGACATAATAAAGAGTTTGCTAACTTGTGTGAGGCTATAGATGAAGATCTAGCCAAAATTGAAATTCATTAAGCTTGAGAACTCACTAAGTATCTGTCTGAACAGCCCAGAATAGGAAGGGGACTAGAGATACTACGTGCTCAAGAAGGGCTATGTGGTAAACTTAATGAGGATGTTTGTATAGCGCAGATCAACACCGGAGTTGTTGAGGGATCAGATGTCATTAGCCATTGTGCTGGCCTGCTTTTCCGGGCAGATGTGGTTTCATTACATAGGTGTCGGAAGCGTGATGGAACTTGTCCTACGCATCTCCCCTTCCCAGACACTTGTGCCAATGTAATGCCGGATTCCATCTTTCTGTCTAATTTCCAGGAGCATTGAGCTGGATTGGTCCCATTTATTCTCTTTGCCTTTTTGTTTATTCCCCTTGCCTCATAGAAAGGGGGCCTGGTATTATAACACAGCCAACAATGCTCAGTTAAATCTGGGTGTGTTTTGTTTAGAACCTTATAGCTTGCCACCATGAGTCTCCACAGCTCATTTGTACTCTCAAATGAGGTTGGAGGTGCCTCAGACAGGGACATGTTGCTTGAGTTATTCCTCCTTAGCTTAGGAGTGGCTACTGTGACTGCATTGGCTATCACTCGGTTGGGTCCTATTGGTTGGGGGTCATTCGGGATGGGTTCCTTTTTTATAACAATCAGGCCACCTCTGTCTGTTCCCGGTTCCAGGTATCTCATACCCCACGTCTTTCCCAGGAGCCAGCCCCTGTCATCTGGTAGAGTTACAATTATGTAAATCCAGTGGCAGGTTCCTCGTACTACTTCATGGGCAGGAATACATCCAAAAGGTCCCCATCCCACAGTGATGTATTTATCTCAACCCGCTCCTGGTTCCCAACTCAAGGCCACAGTTTCACAACCCCAGTATGCACAATAGTATGAATTTGGATAATTACAGTATCCACGTCCGGGATTAGAGCTGGGACAAAAATAAAAGCTTATTAAATTGAGGCAGGGTTCTATGGGTACCAGATCACATAGGTAAACTGTGAAACTGGGAGATCCAGATACAATTTTTGTCTGAATAACTTTCTGGTCTTCCCACCTACTTAGAGTCCACTTAAAAGGCTGGTGTGGGTGTGTGGATAGGGAATTGTTACTTGTTATAAAGCAGGTTATTACTATTAACACATAACATACTTGCAAGGTTCGAGTAGAGGATCTCATTGCTTTGGATGTTTTAATCATAATTGATTTGTTCCCCAATTTAGGTGGCAAACACCCCAGTTCACTCCTCTCTATCCGTATAATTAAAGATTAGTATTAAAAAACATCTCCAAATGGGGGTGGGATCGATTATTGTTTTTACCGAGAGGCTGAGTTTGAATTTATGACGGGATTTATGATTGAATTAGGTATGATGGAGCTCAGAATAAGCTGGAATGGGTTACAATTAAATATATTCCCTGGTCTGTTCAGGATGAGCAGCAATTAACCAAAGTATGAGTATACACGACATCGTGTAGCTTAAATATTGCACATTACAGTCACCTTAAGGCCAGAATGCAGATAAAATAAAAGCAGTAATCCAATACCTGAGAAGGCAGGAGGGGTTCTCAACCGGAGATAAGACGCTATTAGAGCAAGGTATACGCTAGAACATGTATGTCTCCCTTAACACACAATTTGCCAGTTGAACCAGACAGAAGTTATTACGAATTGGGTCCATGATTTAAGGGAAATAAATAAAAGGCCGTTGAAGCGGTCCCAATAGGTGGCAACCCATAACAATCGTTTAAGCCAGCGGGACCAATGATAAAATGGTAAGTGTAATAGGATTAAAAAGATCCTTTTGGCCTGCCCGCTTGAATGTAGACTGCATAGCCTACTTTGCCTTTGAAGTGGGACAACAAACGGATATTAAACAACAGCCTGGGGAGCCTGTGCGCCTCAGTGATTTACCAGAGCCCCCTAATCTATTGATCCACACTGGTAATAATCTTACAAAATTGATCAGTCCGGGAACCTTGCTGTTAAAATATTATTCCAATATTGTATGACTCTCCCATAGATGGCCAGCAGAGGAGATGTTCGGAGTCAAGAGTATTAAATTATTGAAATTTTGTGCGGCTCTCAAGTTAAAGATATTAAATCTAAATTGCAATTATCGAACAAGAAATATTTTAGTACAGCCGCATAATAATGCGACAGAAACTAGACCCCTAGCTAGTCCAGGGTATATGTAGATATGCGCCTTCCAAAAAATAAAACGCAAATCGTCGCAGTTATTAGACTTGTTCGGTATATTGCAGACAGTGATTTAGCTATCAGCCAAAAAGTAAAATTTATTTCGAAAATTCTATAATGGTTATGCTGACGTTTCAAATGGACAAGCAGGATTGAGGACTTTCAAATTCGAAACAAGAATTAACATAGCTCCTGGCTGGCATTCCCAATTTAACCAGACTTTTTGGCCTTTTTGTAAACATAATGATAGGGAACTATCGGCAATATGGAATACTAAGTACCCAGGGAGGGCTGGGAGCAGAAAACCTATAGCCTATTATCGCATTATTCAGAATAGAGGCCAGTACAAAGGTTGGCCTATCCGTTTGCAGCAGTGGCTGCATGCTGTCGCTGGGTAGAAGAGAAACAGAATAAAAATGACTTTTGGGGGGAAAATTCAAGTGTGTCCACCAGATGGAAATAAAGGTATATAGCTCAAAGCAGAAAAATGATACTGATGCTAGGCTATTAAAATATGAGGGATATTGATTGCATCACCTAATTAACTTTAGAACCCACATCGTCAAAATCCTGCACAGTCTTATATGGAACCCCTCCACAAGAAACCATTGTGACATATGCTTACATACTATAGAGGAGCAAGCAAAATTAGACTTGATCTCGAAGAGGAAGAACTTGGGAAAGGTCAAAATCTACACAGATGGTCCTCAAGGGTTTAAGGGAAAAAGAAATCCCGATATGCAGTTATTGGACAATCTTGAAGTCTTCAGCAGGGCCCTAAGCCCACTTGGTCAGCACAAGCCTGCGAGCTGTAGCCTTATTCGGCTCTAAAAATTTTGGGTTCCAATAAGGGAACGATTTACACGATTCAATGATTGTGTGGTAAATACTTGGGAAGAATATGGAAGGCTATAACTTCCAGGGAAGGGCTGATTCATGAACAGCTGATCAATAGACATTTAAAGGCATCAGAAACCAGAACGATTGCAGTGGTAATATAAGGGACTCAAAGGGCTAAGTAAAACCATCCGGGGTAATAATCTAAGCAGATCAGGAACAAACGCAGAATTATTAAACTAAAAGTAGCAGGAAAAAGGTACCTGGAGACATCCTCGATTGGATTCGGGTGGTCTTGGAGGGAATCCTGAAAATGTCTTGTTATTTTGTTGGGTACCTAGCCCGGGCTTTGTATGTACTGCTTCGGCCTTGCCAGAGATTGTTGTGCATGGGACTGAGCTGGGATCATGAAGATTTACTATGACCACATGTGCAATGTAGAGAGATGTCCTAAGTATTGCTTTCACTGTAAAGGAAAAAGAAAATTAAAACAAACAGGGGCAACTGAAATCAAGAAGAAATGGATGTTAGCTGAGAAGGGAAATTTACCTAAGCCAATGAACCGAAACTGAGAAAATTGCATAAAAACACATTGGGAAACACAGTTTAGGATCCACTTTGCCAATAAGTAATGTGCATGAGAATATAAGGCTAAACAAGTGACTATGGATGCATAACATGCAAAGGGGTGAATACACTTTAAGAAGTCCGGGAGGGAGAAGATTAGCATCGCCATTCTCACATGTACAAATTGTTTCACTGACCTCCCAGTAGGGATATAAACATCTACTTGTTAGTAGCCACCACCATTTTGTAGAAGCCAGTCCACAACAAAACTACAGCACAAACGTTACAAAAATACTGTTAGAGCAAATTTATTCCAGATATGGGTTATGAGATAAGACCGAAGAGACCACATTTTATCTAAGGCCAAACTAGTTGCTGAATGCATTGGATACTGGAACAAACACTTGGACTCACACGAGTTGGAGGTGGAACGAATAAATGAGAAATAAAGATGCAATTAACCAAATTAATGCTGGAAACAAAAATGAGCGGATAAATATTACCTGCTGGCTTGCTAATATTAGAACTACCCCGCACAGCATCGGACGATACCATTGAGATTTGTATGGAATGCTTTGATGTAGAAATCCTGCAGACACACCTAAATATCTGATACTCATCTATGACAGGCTAATATACTCACTCGCTATCTAATCGAAGGGAAAAACTTCGCCAAAAGGGTTGGTAGTTCAAAGCCTCCCTATGGAGCCAATACATAAATTCCGGTGGGAGACGAGTGTTATAAAAACCTGAAGGAACACACACTAACTCCTCATGGGGACGCTATTGTACTGTCACCCAGATCGCCGTGCGGACCGGAGAGAGGGTGACTCACGCAGCCGTGTGAGAACTCACCCGAAATCCGACGGGCAGATCATCCCGTCTCAACAGCCGAGATAAAGCTAAGACTTAAAAGCAATAAGTTGCTATACCTGGCGTGAATCCTGTTAGGATCAGAATATAATTTAACCTGTTCGGAACTAATGGTTGGATGTGATAATGTTGTGTAATTGTTAGCTTTTTGTGCGTTTATTTGCAAGGTGTACAGGTAAGAGTGATGGATCCATTGCATGCGGGGGGCCTCCTTCAGGGATTTACCTCCCTGCTGTAAGCGAGAAGCTGAAAATGGCAAATTTCAATTGCACTTAACAGGGCAAATTGGGATATGAATCCAAAGAATGGTGGGAAATTTTTGCCCATGGCATCCACCCCAATTTGTAGCTGTCACTCGATGAGCCAACCCTTGTTGGCAGAACTCGTCGGGAGCAATGCAGAGTCGAGCCTGCCTGCTCCCCTGTGCAGGAGAAGCAGTAAACAGTTACAAGACCCGCTGGAACAGTGTGTGGAAACCACGGCGTTCTCCGAGAATCTCTCTTGCTGCCGTGAATGCTGTGACCGGAGGCAACCCGGTCGACAGGTGGGGCAGAAGAGAACCAAACATGAAAGAGAACCTGAGACTTGACTCTGAGCTCCCTTTCAGAGAGGAGTGAACTGGGGTGTTTGCCACCTAAATTGGGAACAAATCAATTGATTAAAACACAAAGCAATGAGACCCTCTATCGACCTTGCAGTATGTTATGTGTTAATGGAATACCTGCTTATAACAGTAACAATTCTATCCACACCACACCCAGCCTTTTAAGTGGACTAGTAGATGGGAAGACCAGAAAGTTATTCAGACAAAATTGTATCTGGATCTCCCAGTTCACTTTACTATGTGATTGTACCTATAGAACCTGCCTAATTAATAAGCTTTTATTTTTGTCCCAGCTCTAATCCCGGACGTGGATACTTAATTACCAAATTCATACTATTGTGCATACTGGGGTGTGAAACTGTGCTTGAGTTGGGAACGAGCGGGTGGATAAATAATCACTGTGGGATGGGGACCTTTTGGATGTATCTGCCATGAATAGCACGAGGAACCTGCCACTGGATTTACATAATGTAATCTACCAGATGACAGAGGCTGGCTCTGGGAAAGACTGGGGTGAGATACCTGGAACCGGAACAGACAGAGGTGGCCTGATTGTTATAAAAAAGGAACCCATCCCGAATGACCCCCAACCAATAGGACCCAACCAAGTATAGCCAATGCAGTCACAGTAGCCACTCATAAGCTAGGGAATAACTCAAGCAACATGTCCCGTCTGAGGGCACTCCAACCTCATTGAAGTACAAATGAGCTGTGGAGACTCATGGTGGCAAGCTATAAGTTCTAAACAACACACCCATTTAACTGAGCATTGTGCTGTGTTATAATACCAGGCCCCTTTCTATGAGGCAAGGGGAATAAAAAAGCAAAAGAATAAATGGGACCAATCCAGCTCAATGCTCTTGGAAATTAGACAGAAAGATGGAATCGGCATTACATTGGCACAAGTGTCTGGGAAGGGAGATGATGTAGGACAAGTCCATCACGCTTCGACACCTATGTAATGAAACCACATCTGCCCGGAAAAGCAGCCGCACAATGGCTATTGCCAGCCAAGAATGCAAGGTGGTATGCGAAGTGTAGGAGTGACCCTGCATTCCTCTAGACTTTTAATAATCAGACTACTGTGTGCAAGTTATAATAAGCCAAGAATTACCTATTATCAGGGGACTATGTATATGATCATCCTCAGTCCAGGCACCACTTAAAAAAGAGAACCATCACAGCCATAACCATTGCAACATTGTTAGCCTAGTGCAACTGGAGCAGGTACAGGAGTAGCTTCTTGTGAGACAAATAAAGAGTTTGCTACTATTGGAGGCTAATAGATGAAGATCTAGCCAAAATTGAAGTCATTACGCTTTAGAAAATCCTAAATCTCGTCTGAAGTAGCATCCAGAATAGAAGGGGACAGAACTACTGCTCAAAAAGAGGACTTGTGGTAGTCTGAATGAGGAATGTTGTGTTACGCAGATCAACAGGAGTTGTTAGGGATGCAATGTCAGAACTCCGAAAAGGACTGGAAAAACGAAAGAGAGAAAGGAACAGCAGACAGAGTTGGTATGAAGAGTTTAAACCACCTTGCTTAACAACCCCCTACTTTTCCAATATGGGACCCTTAGTTTGTGCTTGTGTAACCCTCACTTTGGACCTGCATAATAAGTTAATAACTATAGTTAAAGGAAGGTTAGAGGCAGCACATTTGATGTTAGTCAGAGCAAAATATGAAATCATACCCGGGCAACAAGAAATGGAAATCGAAACAGGATTGGCTATGAGCAAGGAAGTGTTAAGGCGATTCCATGAACCAAATGGTAAATAAAGAGAGGGGGGAATTGTCATAAGTTGGTTCATGAAATCGCCATATTCTTTGTTGAAGCAGTTTGATAGCCCCAGCACGGTTCTGCCCAGTTTGTAACACCTTCATGTATTTGGGGGGGGAAGGGCGCTGCGAACATGCAGAAAGGACTCCTGCCTCCCAACGACCCCGCCACCCACAGTCGTCAGAGCAACTGCAAGGGACCCCAGAAACAGCACAACGCAGACAATCAGGACCCCTGGAAACTTCTAGAAACACCACGTCACCCAGACACAGAGGGGGTATGAAAAGGGGGCTCGGACGACGTGCGGGGGGGAGTCAGTCAGTCGGGCAGTCAGTGGGCACTCAGTCTGTCTGTCTGCTCGGGTCCGGTGGGGTCTGGGCGGAGTGTCCTAGGCGGAGTGGAAGATCGGTGTGCCCGCCTGGCCCGTCCAGCGATCCACCAAGTACTGTATTCTGACTAGTATCCGTTTGCTTGCTTAATTAACTAATAAATTGTTAATTGGTTCAAGTCTCTAATTGGCTCCTGAGACTCAATTTATCACAAAAGGACCACAAGTAATTAGGCCTTGCCGGGGTTTCCCAAGTGTGTGGGTGTTTCCCAGGAAATGTACACATTTCCCCCTGGTGGGGGCTCCTTCTGCTGCCCTGAGCCCACAGAGCAGGGCAGCGTTTGCTTCTTGTTTGAGCCCTTCCTAAAGCTGCTGTCAGACTGTCTTAGACACTCGAGCAAGGCATTCCTTCCAAGCCGGGGCTCTTTGGGCGGGCTGGGGGTGGCCCCAGGGCACGTGGCAGCACATCCAAAGGGTCCCTTTGTGACATGGGCAGCACGGTCACCGTGGCATGGAACGGGACGGGGTGTCCATGGGCCCTTTGTGACACGTCGTGCTGTAGGTGCTGCGGTGCCGTGGCCACGCCACAGCGCTCGGTGCGTGCGACGGGACAGGACGTGACAGAGCGGTGCTGTGAGGAGCCCCCGAGCGGCATTGCTCGTTCGTTGCTGACCCGGAGCTTTTCCCCGGCGCTACTCGTGCAGCTGGCCCTGCGGCCAGACTGTGCGACTCGGTGACTCGGAGCTTTCCCGAGGCACCTCCCATCCCTGTGGCCTGTGCCCTCGAGGCCAGACCGGAGGATTTTTGTCACCTGAACGGTCAGCGAGGAGTCTCCCGTCATTGTGGCAGGAGCCCTCGAGACCTGAGCGCAGGACTCACCGTCCTGTGGCCCCCCTGACGCTCCTCTGCTGCGGGTGCCTTGGAGGCTCCGCTGCAGACTCGGCCCTTTCCCGAGGCATCTCTCTTCAGGGTGCCCTCGAGGTCAGGCCGTGGGATGGCGGGCACATTGCTCAGCCTCTTCAGAGCGCTCAGGGGGAAAAGAAAGCCAGGCCCCGCAGCTGCCCCAGCGCAGCAGCCTGAAGAGCTGCAGTCCTTCCAGCCGCTGCAGGACGGTGAGTGGCAGAGCTGGGCCACAGGGCTGGTGCCTGCAGCCAGCTTGGCCCATCCCATCCCATCCCATGCCCCTGTGGAGCCGCCCGTGGCTGGGACGGAACGGGGCCGGGGCTGTCCCCCACTCAGCGGCCGTGCTCCATCCCCCAGGGATCCCGGGGCTGTCCCTGCCTGGGGGAGCTCTCCAGCCTCTCCCGCAGCCCCTCAGCTCTGGCTGCGCTCACTCTTTGCCAGATGCGGGGAGGGAGCGCACACGAGAGCAGGAGCCCAGGCGTGGCCGCTTCCGCAGAGCAGCGCAGGTACTGCAGCCACCCCCACCCGGGCTGGGCCCGCCATCGCCGCTCAGCCAGCACCGCGCTCGGAGCGCTCCACGGAACGTCCCTCTCTTCCCACCCTCCGTTCTCCTGCAGATCTTGCGCCGCTTCCTGCGCGTTCGGCGGAGAAAGACCACCGCCACGGCAGCTGAGGGCACAGCCGAGCCCCAGTCCAGGCCGAGCGAGCTGCAGGCCAGGCCCGGTGTCAGCAGAGCGTCCCGTGAGCGTGCAGGACGCTCTGACACGGCAGTGGCTGAGCACGGGGCCAGGGCTGAGCTGGCAGTGACCGAGCTCGTGGCTGTCAGGAACAGCCACATCGCAAGGACTCGGCTGCCAGCAGATACTGATGTGCCCACGCCCAGTGCGACTGTCGTCCCTGCTCTCAGCCTGGACTGCTTCAAGGGCAAGGGAGTTTCTGCTCGGCAGCAGGTGAGCAGCCTGGGGCCAGGGCTGGAGGCCTCCCAGGATCGGGTGCCCCTCAAGCCACGTCCGCTGGGCCCCCTCAGCCTTTGAGGCCAGCACAGTGCGGTGCACTTGCCGTTTGTGTGTGAAGATGCTCAGGGCAGGAGTCCTGCCGTGACATAGTGCTTCAGCCCAGCCACACACACCTGGAGAAAGGGGGCAGAACATTCAGGTTTAGGCATCAGTTTTGTGGGATTCTGACAGAGGCTGTGAAACTGTCTCGATATCAGAGAAGAGGTAGCGTTTTGTCATTAAATGCTAGCAGTGTAAAAGGGAGCAGCATTGTGCACTCTGTGTCCCCAGCAGAGAGAGCTCTCCAGGACACAGTTCACAACCTTGCAGCATCCACAGCAGACACTGTCTCCTGGAGGGACCTGCCCCTCTCCACTGATTGTCTAAGTAGGTACAGGCACAACTTAGAGTAGAGCCTTAACTGGGCCATGAGCCAGGTTGGCTGAGAAGAGGCCTACGCAGCTCTGCATTGTCGAGAGAAGCTCAGTCCATGAAGGGCTGGAACACAGCTCCTAACAGCCACTCCCAAAAGCCTGAAATCCAAAGGGGAAGTCAGTTGAACAGATCATAAAAGGGAAATGCTCCCTGCTCCCCTTCAGACACTTCCATATCAATTCCATAGCCCCAGCAGGTAAAGATCTCATCAGAGCTTTTGTCTTCAAGTGATCTGTGTCTCTGCTTGCAGCTTTCTCCCAGTGCTCCAGAACCTTCTTCCCTGCTCTTTATTAACTGTTTGTGCTCTTTGCCTGCCCATTCCTCACAGGCCCTGGTGGAAGAGGTTGTGGCCGCTCAGGACCCCTCAGCCCAGGCGCAAAAGGCGGAGCAGGAGGACAGGAGGAATAGAGTGTGCCATGCACAGGAGCTCCTGTGAGTGTCAAGCTTTCTCGCTTTCCCTGGCCTGGGTGGGCATGGCTGGACTTTAGGAGACCCACTGCCCGAGAGCACATTTGACATGCTCCTCCTTTGTAGCACAGAAAGAATGGAGCACGTGGGCAAGTGTGGCTGCTGACTGACATACAGCAGAGCTGCCTCTGTCTACTTGATGTAGGAACAAATTCTCGTGTCCACTGTATGAGAAAAGAGGCACAAGATTTAGCAGGCAGGAAGCTGTTCAGTTAAGAGCAGCTGAACTGCTTTGGAAAGGTTCTGTGCTTCCTAGAAGCTTGTTTTACTTTCTCAGTGATTAGTGTTTCACCTGCACCAAGGGCAAAGAGTGAGGCAGTTGTAGTCAGGAAATTTCAGCATTCTTTAGGTGGAGCGAGAGGGTTGTTGGAAATCACTCTGACTACCGTATGTGGGATGTGCTGTGCAGTCCTGGTTGTGGAAATGAGACAGTTTTGGTGTTAGAAAATTCTTTGTCTTTGCCCTTTTGTAGGCTGAAGGACTTAACTGTCCTTGAAAAGGAACACTCCCTGTTACACAGGGAGTTGGTGGTTCTGAGGAGATCCTGGAGGATCAACTTCTGAGGCATCAGGTGAGAGGAAGAGAAGAGAAAGATGAGTTTACCCTCACAGTGACAAAAGTATGCTCACCTTATTCCTAAACAGCACTTGTGGGAGAAGGAGTTGTGCTAGCACGACTGTCCCAGAGGCTGTTCCCAGCAGTAGTAGATGAGGATATGTTGTACTCCTCATTAGAAAATAGGGATCAGAAATAGACACATAGGTTTCTTGGGTTGTTAGTCCTCAGGAGCCTTTTGGGAGCACTGACCTGAGAGCAGGTCAGAGACACAGCAGGGGTGTGTAGTTGTGCCTGAGATCAGGGATTCTGGTGCCTTTGTGGTCACCTTTGTTGTTCTTGTGTCTGGTCAGGCAGAGCAGTCAGTAGCAGAGCTGACAGGGGCTCAGAGCCAGCAGAGTGCAGCCACAGCTGACCTACGTGTGGCAGCAGTGAAGAAGATCGGTGGAGCTGCTGCACGGAGTTTTGGGCAAGTCAGCAAACGTGGGCTGCAGGTGAGCCGTGCTGCCAGAGCTTGCCAGATGTTTGTCTCCTCCTTGCTGCTGCTGCTTCTCCTCAGATTTCTTCTCTTCCAGCAGCTTGACTTTTTGTGTGTGACCCAAACATTTTTCATGGTAAATCTTCCTGTATTGAATTTCCTCTGTGCTTTTGTGATTGTAGCTGGAGCAAGAGCAGGAAGTCCTGTCAGCTGAAGAGGACGAGACAAAGAACATGAGGATGCACAGGCAGAAGTGGAACTTGCGTGAAAGAGGAAATGGAAAGGTCTGCGCAAAGAAAGCCTACCTGGAGCAGCTGCTGCAGGAAGCAGAGGAGAAACAGGAGGAGCTGCGGGTGGATGCCATGATCATGGCAGAAGAGAAGGCAGAAATCCAAGAGCAGCTCCATCAGGTGAGGCCAAAAGGCTGGTGCCTGCAGGTGGCCATGTGGCATCTTGGCTGTCCAGCAGCCGTATCTGTTGGATTTGGCCGTTGTGTTGGTCACAGGGACACTCAGTAGTGCTGGAGGTGCCGTCGGTCCCATCCCATTCCATAAGTACCTACACGCTCCAGATTCACCAGGAGTGCGCTTTACTGGAGCACAAGAAAGCAGCTTCAAGATGAGCAATACTCAATGCCCTGGCTACAGTGTTGATGTGTGTCACAGCAGAAAGTAGAATAAGAGAGATTCTCATAGGGAGGGAGGGAGTGAGAGAGACACAGAGAGAGAGAGAGAAAATTAATCTTCCAGGGTCTTCTCCAAAGCAAAGGTCACCTAAAGGCATCCCTTGAGGAGACAAGGAGAGCCAGTCTACTGAATGATTCATAGCAGGCAGGGATTTTTCCCCTCTTGAGGCTGTTTTCTTCCTCCAGCCTTTCCACCTCAAAGCTCTGTTTTTTATCCTATAAATTTTGGCCTGTTTCAAAGGGTAGAACAATCACATCTGGGTAGGGTGTGGTGACTTTTGTCCTACATGCATTACATGACACATTTTCCTGCATTTGCAGCCCAAGGGGTGTGCAAGTTACTGTGTCAGTGGGGCTTAATGAGGGTCCCTGTTCCTTTTGGTCTGAATTCTTAGCTGACATGAAGAAACACTTGGGTCCCTCTCCACATACTGGGGTGGCTGTAGAGGCTCTCTGACCTTCCTCAGGGTTCTTTGTGCACATCCTTAAGAACTCTTGTAAACTAGAGTGTAGATGGAAGAAAGGCAGGAGCAGCGTTGCAGGCCTGAAGGCAACAGCAGCTCCATCGTTTCCTCTGGCAATGAGTGAGCTCGCACAGGAGGGCACCTGCAGAGCCAGGATAGAGCTGTGGGAGAGGGCTGAGTGTCAGTCATGACTGAAAGACAAAGAGGGCAGAGCCAAAGAGCAGGAAAGCCCTTAGCATGAAGGCTAGAAACTTGAGAAATGGCACTCATTCCTGTTAACTACCTAAGAGTTTGTTGGAGATTCACTCAGCTATGGACCATGCCTGTACTGCCAATCTTTGCCTCCCTGTGGGCAGAGAATGAGCCGGGAGGCCAGGAGCTTTGGGAATACACAAGCCTATCAATCTTTGAGTCTTGCCACCAATGTTCTATGGGAAGTTGAAGCCCATTTCCTCGTCATTTCTGTGCAGGTCCTGGAAGAAAAGGAGAAAGAGAAGACTTATTTCATGAAGCAGCTCTTCCAGGCTCAGTACGAGCTGTTCCAAAGCAAGGAGGAGCTTGAGCAGCTGAGACAGGAGGTGGAAGAGCAGCGAGACAATGGGCAGGTGAGCCTGACTAGGCAGGGAAGGCAGAGACAAGGGCAGCAACAAGGACATCAAACGTAGATCTTGGCAATGAGGCAGCAAGGACTGCTGCAGGCACTGAAAGCACAGCCTTACAAACTCACATCCAGGCCCATTTCCATATCTAAGATGCTTCAACATCTCAGAGAGCAGCATTTCTCCCATATTTGCCATAAGAGATGTGTGCATGTGTGCACACCGACATAAAGAGCCACTGCAAGGTACCTGTGAAAAATTCCCCTCAGAGGTAGTGAAATACACCCTTTGGATGCCTTTCCATCTCCTCAGCAGGCAAGGGCTTGGGCCTGGAGGAGTAGGGGCATGGGCCCAGGATTTGTCATCATTGGGAGATCCTCCGAGTCTTGAGGAGGAACAATTTCAGAGTTCACTGCCTTTGAGAGGCCCCTGTCAGAGGGAGGTTGCTGCTGGCAGCCTGCTGGGGTCCAGGAGAGCTCACTCTCATTTTGGACTGCAATTTATAGGCTGCAGGAAAGGGGGTTTTAGTCATAACAGTGTTTCATCCTGGCCACACTTCTTTGAAAGTGGGAGAACAAGGGTGTTTTGGCATTCAGGCAAGAAAAGTAGATTTCAGTGCTGTTGATAAAAACTCCCAGGATTAGATCTGTTAGCCAGCAGAAGTTCCTGGAAGCAGACTGTTTCTGATGAGCTTGAGAGGAGCTGAGCCCAGGTGCTGTTCATCAGGGCCGAGGCCTAACAAGCATTTTCACATCACGGTGTGGCCTGAAAAGGGTGGGGGGGAAGCACCAGCACACATGGTGACTGCTGACATAGAATTTGAAACAAGTTGTCCATATCTGTATTGGGAATGTGATCCTTGTGATGGGCTGAGAGTTCAAGTTCTTCTTTCCCTTTCCTCGCTGTCTATGATATGGCTGAGAGCAACAAGCTGTGCTCTCTGACTGCTCTGTTCTGTTTGATTGGAGGAGGAACAGTTCAGGGCAATCTCTGCCAGCCCCCTTTGTGACAGCAGCTCATTTGTTGTCCCAGATCTACACCGGCTGTGTCATCAAAGCTGCCGCTGCAGCAGCATTGCCCAAAGAAGCCTCCACTCCCCAACCTGAGTACCCAGGCACAGACAGTTTATCCAGCAGCGCACACTGGCAGCCAGAGATGACTGAGGACGAGAGCCTACTGAGTATGTTGTGTGTATTTCTCGTCTGAATGAGCAGTGAATTGTGTGCATATCTCAGCATTAGCTGTACCAAATGCTCCTGCTCAGTTTGGTGTCACAGAGGCATTTGCACCTCTCCACCAAAATTATTGTTGCGCTCCAGGGCAGTGACAGAGCGCTCAGGGTGCCATGATACCTATTCTCTTCTGATCTCTGTCTGCTCTGCTGTACCTACATGTGCTTAGTTACTATCGAGGTAACCCTTCAAGGGATGGTAGAAAATTAGACTTTGTGCAGGACATCTGTGCTGCAGAGCTGCCTGTCTTGCTGCTAGTGCAGTGTTAGCCAAGTGAGCAAAAACAGCCCCAGAGCAGCAGAAAGTGAGGCTGCACTTTGGATCTGCTGAATAGTGGTGTTCCTGTTTGGAAGTGAGCATCTTGCATTTGGTTGCTTTTAGGGAGCATTGTGAGGTGGGAGATCCACGAAGAAATACATGGATGGAAACATATTGGCGAAGGGTGAGTGCAGCACAGTCACTTGTACAAAACCATAGGCCGGGTATTTTGCTGGTAATACCAAGCAT
>VKON01003268.1:134610-156920 GCA_009741485.1 Malurus cyaneus samueli | reverse complement strand
GCTGGGCAAAAAGGTACTTCCCCTGGGGCGTGCTGTTGAAAGAGCTTAAATCATGATCCAGCGTGGTGCCCAGGTGGCCAAGAAGGCAATGGCATCCTGGCTTGGTATCAGAAAATAGTGTGGCCCCAGCAGGACAGGGAAGTGAATTCCCAATGTACTTGGCACTAGTGAGGCCACACCTTGAGTACTGTATTTCATTTGGACTCGTCACACCTGCAGAAGGCAATTGAAGTGCTGGAACATGCCAAAGAAAGAGCAATGGAGCTGGGGAAAGGGTCTGGAGCACAGTCTGATGAACAGCTGGAGGGGCCTCTGGTGGCTCTCAGCCTCGAGAAAAGGAGAACTCAGGGGACTTTATTGCTCTCTAGAACTACCTGAAAGAAGGTTGTAGCCAGGTGGGGGTCAGTCTCTTCTCCCAGGTGATCAGGAGAAAGGAAACAGACTCAAGTTCCACCAAGGGAGGTTTAGATGGATATTAGGAAAAGAATATCTTCACTGAAGGTTGTAAAGCATGAAGGCTGCCCAGAGAAAAGGCAGTGTTACTATCCCTGGAAGTATCAATAAACATGTGGATATGGCATTTAGAAACAGGGTGACATGGTGGGGTGGTGCTAGTGAGTTGGACTTGATGATTCCAAAGGTCTTTTTCAACTTTTATGATTCTATGAAAAAGAGAAGACATCATTAAAGAGGGGACAAGGGGGGAAGATAAATGTTTCTTACTACTTATCATCAAAAACTGGAAAAAGTTACAATGTTGCCACCAAGTCAAGCGAGGTGAGGCCATACCTGAGTCCTGTGTCCAGTTCTGGGCTCCCCAATAGAATAGAATAGAAAAATTCAGTTGGAAGGAACCTAAAACACTCATCTAATCAAAAAGCCTGACAACTTCAGGGCTGTTGAAAAGTTACAGCATGATATTAATGTGTTGTGGGTTAGTCCTTTTGTTTCCCTTCTTGGGGAATTTTTTCTTTCCCATTCTTGTTGCTGGGATTACAGCTGATTGGCAAGTCATGCTTTTGATGGCTAGGCGAGATGGGGAGACAAAACACCTATGCCGCCACTAAAGGTTCTCCTGGGCAAACTCCCTCCTGCCTGGCAGGTTTTTTTCCCTTAACCTTGGGAGATGGAAAGTTCTCGTGAAGATTTGGGCTTGGGGATGGCGCCCTGTATGGTGTGGGGCGGAGGGTAGCTTTCATTCCCTGCCCTGCTTGGCTCGGGGGAGGATGGTGGACCTGCTGCTACATCGAAACCAGAAAGTCTCCAGTCCATCGGTTCCTGTTTGCGTAACCTGTGATCCTGCCCCCCCATGCCTTGCTGGGCCCTGGGATTCCAGCTGCAGTGGTCGAGCTCTTCTGCATGCCCGTCTACAGCCACGGATTCTGCTGCGTCTTTCTGCCCATCTGGCCGTTTGGTTTTGCTGTCCAGAGGGAGCATCAGGTCCAGCGTTTTTCCCCTGTGAGTTGTAGGGAAAACTTTTCTCCATTCCATCTCTGCTGTTTGTGCCCGTCCTTGGTCACATGGGAAGACTGAAACCAGCGGGACCAGCGCCAGCAGCGCCCCCTGCAGCCCCGGGAATCATCACACGCACCCCGGAGGAGCCAACAGCGCCCTACCAACTGGGACCGTAACTGCCACAAAGGGAAGGCTTGCTTGTGTGAGCTGTCGCTGGTTTGTTGGCCGGGTTGGTTGTCTGCTATCGTTGTTGTTACTTGTTTCAGCCTTGTTATCATATTAGTAAAACTGTTTATCCTTTTACCCCTAGTTCTTGCCTGAAAGCCCCGGATTTTTCAAGCTATAATAATTGGCAGGGAAGGGGGGTCCTGCCTTCATTGGCAAACACCTGTCTTCAAACCGACACAGATTTTTTGGCGGCCCAATGTGAGGCTCAAGGACACAGAGAAAAAAGGGTAACAAAAGGATAGCAGTTTTGGGTGACCTATCCTTGGTTTGGGGTGCGGAACCTCGCTACGGCGGCACCAATTGGGCAAGCATACCTGGTTCGGGGGGCCACATACTCAATGGCTGTATTTTTCTCTTTTGCAGCTCCTTACCTAAACATGGGTTCCTATGGAAATAAGGCTAACAGTGCCATTATCAATTCCACACACAATGGTGAGTAAGGTGATGAATTTCGTGGATTTTTACTTCCTCTGGACGCAAGAGCACATGGATCAGGGCTACCACCACTAATGCACTTTGAGACTTGGGTTAAAACGGTACCACTGTGAGGAAATTACACCAGGGGAGCTTTCTCCAACCCCTCACCCATTTATTTTGGGGCTGCTCCATCAGCATCAAAGGGTCCATTTTCCTAAATGCTAACTACATGACTAATATCCATATTCTGTTAGCAATTGAGGAAAGGTGAGACGCCCTGGCACAACTCTAAACTGCCCCAGAGACCAGGGATGTTGCCAACAGAGACTAGGGGTGCTGCCACAGGGACGCAGCGGATGTTGCCACAGATTAGGGGTGTTGCCAGAGACCAGGGGATGCTGCCCAGGAGGCTACAGATGCTGCCCAGAGACAGCAACGCTACAGACCTGACCATCCCAAGCCAGACTGTCCCACTGCCCTGACCCTGCCAAACACCTACATCAGAAACATAACTGCCCAGCAGTGGGTGAGGCACTGGTGGGAGGAGAATAGGCCGCATGGATGGGTGGGGGGTACTGGTGGAGAAAGATCGTGGGAAGCTGCGCTGCCCAGAGTGTATGGGGGTAACTGGACGAAGAGATGCAAGGAGATGTACCAGGCGGAGGAAATCTGTCTTGCCCAGCTGGCGAAACCCTCTCCCTGCCAAAAAAGGAAGGGTCTGGATGGCGCAGCAGTGGAACCCACGGACATTACACCTGTCAGCTTCTGGCTGACACCCGCAAGGCCAGCCCACAACCAGCTTGCAGTAGCCCCTTGCAGAGAGAGTACTATAAACCAAATCGTATGGCTCAGCTAATGATGATGGGGACCGGGCCCTCAGAACCGCAGGGAAGCCAGAAGCCTGAAATAACACTGAGTCCCTGTCAACTGACAGTTATCCCACAAATTTGCTAGATGATGGCGCGATGGGGTGAGGCTGGTCAACCCTGGTTTACTTCGTGCTATGGACTTTATGGCTCAAGTGTGCAATTGGATGTGGTGAGACATAGTATTTGAACCGTTGACCAAGATTAATTATTAATCAGGTGTTTGGTGAGGGATGCCAGGCCCATCTCTCTGGGAGCGGCTTTTACAGTGTGTAAAGAGAGAAGGTTGTCCACAGAGACAGGAGCAGGAATAACTATTCTCCAGAATGCCTGGAAGACAATTGAGAGGGATCGAAGGCTCAGAGAAGTAGGAGAATGGAGGTATTCTTGAAAGGGACAGGCAGCATCATAATGATCCTGACCAGGTCAAGGTGCACCGAAAATGCTGTGTGAATCTGGCAAAGTCATGGGCCATCTCAGTATGCAACTTTCATTGCACGATATGCTGAATGAAACCGAGAGGCAGTGGGTTCTGTAGCCAAAACAGCTCCGTATTAAACGCGAGTATGAAATCAATAGCCCAATGGCAGGCTCACGATCTCTGCTTGTCGGTTAAGAGACCATCCACCAGAGGAGCTAAAAGATTTAAGGAGGAGAATGAAGATAATCAGTGTATCGCACCAGTGCGGCCTCAGGCCCCAACGACCAGAGTCCGACATCCGCAGCAAGGGGAAAGAGGGTACAAGCCCCACAAGCTGACGTGGTTTCTCCCGATGTGAGCAACGGGAAGACATGAGTAGGGGGGGAATGGGGAAACCCCTTTCCTGCCCTGGCAGCCAGGTCATCAGCTAAGAGGGGAAACCTAAGCCAGGCAGCTCTTCTAAAAAGGGAAGGTACCTCAGCCTTCCTGTAAAGGCCAACCACAGAAAATGCAAGTGGAGGGGGAAGGTGATATGTCCGCTTCCCTTGGAGGAACCTGCGGGTGTCCCATAGAAAGGGATGATACCCAGGGTTAGAGGGGCCCCTGCCTCTAGCCAGGTATAGGCATGGGAGACCATGTTTCTGGACGGTTGGATCCGAATGCCTGGCACAGCAAGCCACAAATAATACAAGCATAGTTGCACACGGGAGTGCAGTGTACCCTGATGCAATCGGACACGTGGGGGCAGAACGCCATTTCTATTGCGGGTGACAGGGGGATCACAGAGTTGACTGTTGTTGGAAGCTGAAGGTGAGCCGACTGAAAGGGAGTGACAGAAACTCCGAATCGGTGACTTGGCCAGAGGCCCATGCATTCTGGGCATAGATTTCCTCCGAGCGTGGTTTTCAAAGACCCAAAAGGGCAAGTGGCTTTTGGAATAGCTGCTGTGAGGTGGAGGGCATCAGACACTGAACACGTTGCTGGACTATACGAGAACCCTTCTGCAGTTGACTCCTGAAGGGGAAGAGCACACGTTCAGTCGACACATCAACAGTGCCACGCACCCAGCAGTACCTGGGACGAATCGAGATGCCATGATCCGCATCCATAAAGATGACCGAGAGCTGAGAGCCAAGGGGTGGGTCAGCAGGCGCCACTCACCCTCCAAACAGCCCATCTGGCCTGTGCGCAGATCTTGAAGGAGAATGGATGATATGACTTTGTGAACTATTTGTGCTCTTGAATGAGGTTGACTCCACTGCTGAGGCATTCTGTGCCGGACATGGCCTGGAGCTCACGTACTAAGCTGGAGTACCAAAGTATCGAAGTGAACGAGCGACCACGTTTGAACATCGCGAAATGCTATTTTCTCCATTCCTCAGGCAGCACAGTATGCCTCAGTATGCTTGTCACCTTGGAGTGATGTGCAGTAAGACCTAGACTGGCTGCCCAGGGGTGTAAGCACAGTTCCACATCAGTGCTGCCATGGGCTGCAATCCAAGAGCTGCACTGGAAAAGAGTGAGGCCTCCGGAGCATTCGTAATTATTGATGATATTATTGTAATGGGGGGACATGCAATGGAAGTATTTGAAGAAGGAGAGGATCATTCACCGATCTCCTGGTGATGCCTATGAATTTTTTGCCTTTCCTTTTTTGTTACCCTATTTTATATACTTTATTATACATTTCTGTCTATAAGCATCCCTGTCCCTTAGCCTGCATGCTTGTAAATTCCTGGAGCTTGATATTCTGCTTAGTTAAGAGTTCTTGCTGGGCAGAGAGACCAAACATCCCTCAGAAGGGATTAGCATGCCCTGTGCTTCTTAAACCTGCAGGCTCCAGCCCCGGGGTGTGGGGGGGGGAAAGGCCCCCCTTTCCGGAACATGTTGTGTAATTGGGACTAGCCTCAATTTCAGTGGGGGGATTCATTAGAATAGGGCACATTACTGCATTTGTTAGTTCTTATTGGGCAAGTCCTAGATAGGATATGTTTAAAATTTCTGAAATTCTATAAAACTTGTATCTGTGCTATAACATGGGTGGAATTTCCCATCAGTCTGCACCTGGACAAATACCGAGGTAAAAACTTTTATCCCCTTACTTTAACTGTCTGTGTCTTAATTGGACTGGCCAACAAGGCAGAACCCTGGGAACTATCTTGCCATAAAAGAGCCAAGTAAGGCTGCGAGAAGATTCACAAGTTCATGGGTAGGGGCAATACGGAAAAGGTCAGAATCCCCCCCACGGAGGTCAACCAAGAAATCAGCGATGATGTTCACCACGAGACAAAGGAATATAAGCTTTCCCCTAGCCGCCATAAGCTTTGTGGCAGAATCACATACCGATACAGCCAGAATGTGGCCCTGTGCTACCTGGTGACTTGCAAGGAAGAACGAATTTCACTGGGGCCTCTGAACAACAAGCCTTTTGCCAGATAAAGCAAGAAATCGCTCATGAGGTAGCCCTCCAGCCATCAGGTCAGGGAACAGGACCAGAGTGAAGAACATGCTCTACTGCTGCAGCGGAGCATGTCTGTCCTGGAGCCTTTGGCAAGGGTGGCCGGGTGTGACACGAGCCCAGCCACTGGGATTGCTGGAGCGAAGCTACCGAGGCCTGATGCCAAATTACACCCAACAAAAGAGTTTCTTGGCAGCCTATGAGGGGAGTCCCAAGCTGCTTCAGAGGTAATTGGCACTGGAAGCCAATTCCTCGCTGGCCTTCCGAATACCGGTGCTGGGGGTGATGTTTAAAGCAGGTCCCTCCACCCATGCCACCGTGCACTGGAGCAAGTGATGGGCCCTAATTAACGGCGCGCCCGATTGGAAGCCCGAATTGCCCTGGGATCCTGGAAAATAATCAGATTGGACGAAGCTGAAAAATTTGTTCTCCGCTGATGAAGAGGACAGAAAAGTGAACCGGGCTGAGGAAGCTTCCATGTACCAACTGCCAGAAAAAGAAACACTAACTCTTTTCACTGATGCTCCTGTCGCATTGTAGGGTGACTGAAGTGGAAGGCAGACGTAATGGAGCCCCCAATGACAGGTCGCAGAAGCCAAGAAGAGGAGAAGGTGGATCAGTTTTCGCTTGAACTCAAGCTGTTTCAGTTGGCTCTGGCAAGTTGCTGAAAGAGAGAAGTGGCCAAAACTTTTAACCTTCTACACTAATTCAGGATGGTGGCAATGCTTTGGGGTGCTGGAAAAGGTGGATAAGAGATAATTGGCAAAATGTAAGGGAAACCAATCTGCTGCGAAGAGTGGAAAGACATTGAAGCCGGGTGGGAAGTTTACTTGAAAGTGCATTAGATGCCCATAATCCCAAAGTAGAGCTAATAGGAGCACCAAAACAGAGCAGGTAGAATTCAGGCCGCAAAATAAGGTTAAGGTAATTTATGACTGGGAAGACGGGGGAGTTGTTGCTAAGCTTCGATGCCCATGATGCCTCAGGCCAATCAGGGCAGAGATGCCACTTTAATGGAACGAGACCGAGGGTGGAATCTACCATGGCTATCTCCGCAGGTTATCCATGGACTGTGAGAACATGTACTTGCATCAAGCAGGCCGAGCGGTGTAAGGCCCCTGTGGATGGGGAAGTGGGACAGTACAAGTATGGAGAGGTTGGCAGATTGATTACATCACACTGCTCCCAGACCCGTCATGGCAAGCGCTATGACTTCACATGAGTAAGAAGTCACCACTGGATGGTTGGAAAACATACCCGTGCTTCACAGCCACCGGCCCGAGCAACCATCCTGGGCCGCTCAAAAACACAGTCCTTTTGGAGCATGGTACCAGAGAGAAATTGAGTCTGACAATGGACTCATTTCAAGAAAGCCTTACTAAACACCTGGCCAGGGAACCTGCTTTGAGTGGGGTACCACATATCCCTTACCATGCCCTGCTGCTGGCAAAGTGGAACAGTGCAACAGACTACTGAAAACCATGAAGGAACTAGGCGGGGGAATTAAAAAACTGGGAACGGAACCTAGCAAAGGCCACTGGTTAGTCAATACACGAGTTCATAACTGAGCAGGCCCCTGCCCAGGTCTGACTACATCAGTAGATGGAGCAAATCCTGTAAGTGCACGTCAGAAGGGATTATTGGTAATGGTTTGGATCCATTCTGTTTCTGTGTTTACAGGCACAACCTCTCCATGGGGTTGTCTTTGCCAGGGACCCGTTTCCACAATGCTGGTAAGCAGGGAGGATAGCACAACCCATTGCATACTGCAGGAAGATGATGTTGAGGGAGAACATAATTAAATCCATTGTTTTCCTGATTATTAATGCCACTGTCGTATGTAACTGTATATTAATGTATAGTTTAATAAGTAGGAGAATATTAGTTTGGATATAAGGCGATGAATATGGATAAGGGTGGAAGTTAGGGTAGCGAGTATTTTATTCCTATCATCTGCTTATGATAGAGGAAGGTAAGCACCCTTCATTAGGCTTCTACATTAGTTGAGACTGCTTCTGGGTTTGTTTTGTGTTTCGTCCTTCAAGGACAGTGGGGTAGGGAAAGGAACAGGTACACCATTCCTCGGAGAGTCTCGGGCTGTTGGCAGGGAAAGCTTCCTGCTCTCTGGGACGTGCTTCTTTTTTTCCTTTCTTTGGACTTGTTTTTTCCTCGTCTTTTCCTCTCATCTGAGAATTGGAGGATCTCGTGCATGACAGGCAAGAAAGGATCCTCCAGTGAACACCGGAGCAACTCTTTCCGAACCCTCTGGGCCCGGAAGGGACGCAACTCCAGGAGGGAAGAAGAAAGACTTTAAGATCCAACTAGCTGGTCCCACAAGGGTTTTTTTGTTGTTTTGTTTTTAAATTTTGTTTTTCCTCTCTTCTTTGTGGAATATATTTTGTTTTGTTATGTTTTGTGAATAAATGTTTTTTTTTTCTTTCACTTTCCTCTCGTGGAAAAGTTCTCTAGGCCTGGGGGAAAAGAGGGTGTTTTGCTGGAATTGGGAGTGTTTGCCCCCATTAAATTCGTCAACCATGACACAAAGTTATAATATAATTCGGAGGGAAGGGGGGGCAATCCCACTCCAAAGGAGTCCGCCTTCATTGGCAAAACACTGTCTTTTCCAACCGAGAAGACTAGGCAGTTATCACCTCGCCACTGCTGAGGTTGGCATGGTTGAACCGGTAATCAACCCTGATACAACTGAACTGCCACCTGATAGAGGGTGCCTGCCCACCCCAATGAAACCAGCAGCTTCTCGCCGTATGAGCCGGTCTGTGCAGATGAGCCACAAGCCTCAGTACCTCAGAGGACCTGTAACGTTGAGGCAGAACTCAACTGCATTGAGGAGACATGCTGAGATAGGACTCAAACCACAAGCAATACAGTAATTGCTCAAGTACGTGAAAATGGAGAAAAAGGGGACAAGGAGAGTCATATAATTGATTAGAAAGGGGGATGAAATGAGAAGACAGGGAGGAAGAGGAGGAAGAGAAGAAAGAGCAGAAGAAGAAAAGAATGAGGAATCACAAAGCCCGGTCTTCACAAAGAACTGAAGAATTGAGACATTCAAACAGGAAACAGTGGTTACTCAGTCGCTGACCTCCAATCAAACTTTGAGACGTTGCAAGATAACAGCCGCCAGCCAGGTGAGCAAATTTTTGCCTGGTTGCTTTGATGCTGGGATAAATGGGGCCAATATCAGCGACTGGAAGTAATGAAGTCAACAGCTGGGATCCTTGCTAGAGCTGGGGAATGAGGAGGAATGAGAAAGGAGGCAAATAATTGCAGTATTGGATGGCTCTCTCAAGCATGAGGGCAAGATAAGCCATTTAACGAAGATCTTGTGAATCCCCAAGGAATGTCAAACACTGTGCAGATTAAGGTATGCTAGTACTTGGAGAGAAGTACGCGCTGGGAACGTCATCTGTAAGTGTCTAAAAAATTATATAAGGTTTTAACAGATCCAGAGGATGTCCTTGCAAATGGCCATGTGGAGAAGGTGATTCAAAATGCCCCAGTTCATACCAGACTTGGGCAGGCAATTGTATTACCAGAAATGGAATAACACCAACTGCAGAGAGTCTTCATGGCTCCAAAACGTTGAAGATTTCTGTCTTCCTAAATCCCCTGGGGCAGCACCAGCTGTCAGGGGCAACCCCAAGAAATCAGTCTCTCCTGCCGCTGCCAGCGGAAAGGAAGCCCCAAGCACAGGCCATGTGGTGACTCTGGCTCTTTCTGTGACACGGGAGGACATGAGGAAAGCAGATGGTGCAACCTACTTTTCAGCTGGAGCCCGTGTCCATGAATTGAGAAGAAAGAGGCTGTTGAGAAGGGATCACCAGAAAAGGCTGTCATCGGTGCCACAGGAGAGACAAGAGGCAATCAGAAATCTCCCAGACAAAAAAACGAATTATCTCCCTGATCCTGGTGAGTGTATTATGTCTGAACAACGCAAAGGGTCAGACAATGAATGCTCTGACCCGGAACAGGAATAGAAGGGTCCCTGTCCGCCAGCTAGGAGGAGGAAAGAAGATTGCTGGACTACTGGATCTGTGTGGATTTGATCAGCCTGACAATCAGGATCCATGGGAAGTATTCTGGGTTTTACTTGGTTCCGATTTTTGGTGGTGGGGGATGGGACCAAGAACCACAAAGATGCGCTCCTGTGGGAAGTTCTAGAAGCTTCTCCTCTTCTCCAGTCAAAAGGAGCCCTACACCCTTGTGTTTAGAGCCAATCTCATGGCTCTGAGGTTGAATGGACAGGCTGCCATCAGGCCTGGGCCAATTTGCAACAGGTTGGTTACACTTGTGATGACTATATGTGTCTGGTACTTAAGAAATGAATTCAAACAAGATAGGGCGGCCCGCATGAGTTTAGGTTGTTAATATTATTTTAGTAATCATGGCACTGGGGAAAAACAGAGCAAGAGGGGAGGAAGACTGTAAGAAAAAATGGGACCAGATCACAGTAAGAGAAGATTCGATTGGTGCTGTGCTGTGTGCTGTGGTTTCGAGCATGGAGAAAATAAGTTGGTTTCGAAAGGACTATGTCATCAATGAGAACCTGTTGAAACAGCGACCTTGCTCTGAGGAAAAAACTTGGCCTTGAGACTGGACTAACTGACAGGACCAAAAAGGGAAAGGCTTGGACCCCCCCGACAATTTTGAAGCGAGTTGATGCAAGAAGAATTGTGTCTGCAGAGGAGGAGAGATGCCCCGCCTACGTTGAAGTAAGTGATCTTGAAAGAAGCTGTTTCTGGCCAGGACATTTGTGAAATAGTGGTCTTATGCTGCTGAAGACAACGCAGTTTCGCCTTGAAGGACCATTCTTCTTTTTCTCCTATGAGGAAAGAAAAATACGCCTCGCCACCAAGCATTATACACTGACTGTTCTTGGGAAGAACTTCCAACAGCTTGGAGCTGTGAAGTTTCTCCTATGATGCTGGACAAATAACTGTAATATATTTGATTCATGTTAGACTTTCATTCCTTCCCCCTGTGTGCGGGAAAAAGACATGGGGGGTGAGAGGGAGACTTGGAAAGAGACGTCCTGAAAGGATAACAGTGGTCTTAAATGTCGTTTATTTTTACTCTCCTGTAAATTTCCCTATTCTTGTGTCCCCCCGGTGCGGAGTATTCTTATAGTTTTTTAAGTAATAAATCTATTTGCAACTTAAGTTATTCAGCTGTTGACCTTTCCGTGAGCACATACGTATCTTTCTTCTCTTATGTTATGTATCTGAAAGCTATAAATTTGTGATAATTGGGCTTTTTGGCCTCCTTTCTGCCTCTCCGGTGGGGAAGGAGAGAACGTCGTGGGGTGCAGTTGCTTTTGCTGTCAGCAACAGTCTAAAGACCACGACATTTTTTGGTGCCAGTGACTCGATTGGGAAAAGTTTTAAACCAGACAGTATATAAAGCTTTAGTAGATAACGATGCAAAATAATTTTTTGCTTTTATATATTTCTTCATATATATCGTAGCTCTGTAGACTGTTATTATATAGTTATATAGTTTCCTAATCTCAGTACTTTTTCCCTATTAGACAACAAATTCCTGATGGCCAGTTGTAATCTCATTTAATGGGAATCAAGGACAAGACCTTCCCCAAGACACTTTCCCATAAACAACTAGCAAGGAAGAGGGGGTTCAAAAGGGGTGAACTCAGAGGGGGAATTACTTCATCAGCCATGTTTCTAATTGGGGATCCTGTGTAAATTATGCTAATTTGCTAAACTTATAAAACAACTATGTCCTCTATTTCATGTGTGCATCTTTGGCGCATTTTTGGCAATGTTATGCTGCATGTTGGGCACTTGAAGGGACCTTCATAAAATGGTATCCGCATTTAATCCAATCTAAACCTTGTTGGCTCTTGATTTAGGGCTCAAAAAGGCACAGCTGGTAACTGCGCACTGATGCCATCAGGAGCACTGGAGTGTAGAACCCATCTGGAATCTCTGGACTACAGGGGGATACGATGTTGTTCTGTATTGGAGGCTAGGTTTAAGTCAGGGACAAAGCGGAAAAAGCACCCCATGTGACTGGCACATAAGCCCTTGTATCTTGACATCAACGACCTCAGGAGAAAGAACTTCAAGGATCCAAAAGGGTATTGTGCCTTAGATTTGTTTCTTCTATTTCCATGGTAATCATTGTATTCCTTATATTTCTATTATCGCACTAAAAACTACCATTCTCCATAATTTTAAACACACAATTCCTCTCTGAGCGAATCCAAGGACACTCGCTGCTCAGAAGCAACAAACATTTAAACAAAGAAGTTTGGGGGGAGCAGTTTGGGGTGGTAATAACACTTGAAGATATTATTGGGGTTGAGGCCTAATATTTAATAAATGAATATAAAAGTGAGGATCTCATTACTCGTGGTCCCATTTTTCAGGTGTAAGCCTCACAGGAAGAGGCTTTTTGTCTGCCTAATGTACCCAGTAGGCCTGTAGGCCTGTATACATTGTCTATTCTCTATTCATTCCTAAGTTTTGTCTGGGCTCTGTTCAGGTGAGCATATTTGGCCAACAATATTGATGGGCTTGTTGGTGTAGCTACTGTGAATACAGAGAAGATTCATTATTCCCTGCTGGCCTCTCAGAAGATCCTTCATTGTGGGAATGTTGCAAGCAGAAAAATAGCAAGTGAAATTGCCTACCAGGGCTGGTGCAACTGGCAAATTGTGCCAGACTCCTAGCTCCCATCCCATGAGCTGATCCATCAAATGGAGAGCCAAGGGGTGATCAGGCAACTCACTTGCTTTTATAGCCCCATACGGCCCAGTGGGAAAAGTCTAATGGGAATGGATAAACTAACGGTAGACGCTATCATGGCTCATACAAAGGTAACCCCTGAGTGCTGCCCGTTCCCACATTTGGGAAACTTCAGTATGACCTGGTGCTCAAAAAGGCTAGCCACAATGGTGCACTGATATCGTCTAATGCATTTTTCTCAATCCCTCTGGCACAGAGTGCAGGCAGTTTGCTTTCAATTGAAGGGTGTCCAATACGCCCAGAAAATCGACTGCCCCAGGGTGAAAACAGCCAACCATCTCCATGGACGAATCAGACTGCACTGGAAACAAGTAATGCCCCTGAACATCTGCAATGCATCAAGTGACATCTTGTGGGGGTAACAAATCAGAATGTTTGAGAATGGAAAAATAATAATTCAATTTTCTAAGCTGGTTTCCACATAACAAGAAGCAAGGTCAAGCGGATCTGCATTAAGAGATCAGTTTTTAGAAGAAATAAAATGTCAGGATGGACTTGTCACATCCAATGATGTGGTCAACAAGATAGCAACTAGGTCTCCACCAGCTAACAATGAGAAACACAAGCTTCCTAGGCTTATGGAGTTCTGGGAATGCATTTTCCAGGTTATAGCCTCTATGAGTGACCTCGAGAAGAAGAGCCATTCGAGTGGGGCTTGACAACAACCAGTCTTTTGAGCAGGTCAAACAGGAAATAGCCTGGTGTGATAGCTCGTTGGGCCTTTCCGACAGGACAGCCTGTTAAAAAATATCCCCTTACACTGCAGCTGGGGAGCATGGCTCACCTGGAGCCTCTGCAAAGGAACCAAAGAAGAAACCCAAGGTAACCATGTAAGGTTTGGAGCAGGGGTTTTAAGGACAGCAAGCCGCAGTACACTCAAACTGAAAAAAGAAATATTAGCAGCTTATGGAGGAATTCAAGCACCCAGACAGTTGTTGGGACAGAAAGCGTGTCTCTCTTGTGCTGCATTTGCTGTGCTACAGGATTTCAGGAAACTTCCCTTGACACATCACGCAAAGCAGACTACATAGAGTAGACGGTGGGTAGCATGATCGTGCGCAAAGCTTGACTGGGAAAACTCAACAGCCTGGGAATCCTGGAAGGAAAATGGACTGGCCAAAAGGCAAGACTTTGGAGCATTGCCTGAAGAAGGTGTCATGTCCAAGAATGCACACACATAACAAGTTAATTGGAAGACAAAATGAGGCTATGTTCTATTTACTGATGGATCCTGTCAGTGTGGTAGCAACAATTGGAGGTGTAAAGCTGCTGTTGTGGATCAGTTTGCAGAAGCGAAAACTGTCCATCTAGCCCTAAGAGATTGCTAATGACACAAATGGCCTGCACTCTATACTGAACTCCTGGATGTGCTAATGCCCTATGGGGGTGGATGCAGCAATGGAAGAAGACCAATTGATAAATGCAGGGGTAAACCCATCTGGGTTGCGCATTGTGGGCAGGACAATTGCTGCATGGGTAGGAAAACATATCTGAAATAACTCATGTAGATCGCTCAGTGCCCAAAAGTTCATGCCACTGAAGACATCAGAACAATGAACAGGTGATAAGCTGCCACATTGAATAGGTCTGGTAGACTTAAGAACTCGGAGCAAAAGGGTGCTATTTATAGCCTGATGGGCCCATGAAACATGAGGACAATCTAGGAAGGGATGCAACATACACATGGGCTTTGTGATCGAGAGGTGGAAACCTGATCATGAGGGCATCAACACAGGTTATACAGATGTGAAATGTGCTGCGATCAAGGAGCATGCGCGTGAAATCTCCTGGTGGCTGGGTTTCTGATATAGCGAGGCTAGCAAATTGACTATATTGGACCATCGCCATGAACATGCCAGCAACGAGCTACATATTCCCACCATGGTAGAGGCAGCTACCAGTTGGCTGGAAACACATCTGTACCATCACTGCCAAAATACCATGTTCAGCGGTCTTGTAAGCATTTTGTGGTAACATGGTTCAGAATAATGAATCAGACTATGGCCCTCATTTCTGAAAAAAACTCATAAACTCTGGGCAAGAAACATGGCATTGAGTAGATATATCACATCCCTTATCACCGTACTCTGAAACATTGAGATCGTTATGTTGAACACTGGGCTGAGGCATGGAAAACTGGGATGCAAATTTAAACAGAAGCCACTTTGGATGGTTAACACCAGAGGATCTGCTAACTGCCCTGGTCCTGCCCAAATAAAACCCTACATACTGTGGGAGGAGATAAGGTCCCCATACTACACAACAGAAAATGACATTCACCACCTTCCCTTTATCCACTAGGTCCAAGAATCAACTAGGGGAAAGAGACCTTCAAAGATCTTTAGTCCAACCCATGCCCACACCTCAACTAAACCATGCACCAAGCACCACATCCATCTTTTTTAAACACATTCCAGGGATGGGACTCCTCTCCCCGGGCAGACATTCCAGTACTTTGATCACTCTTTCCGTAAAAACCTTTTCCATAATACTAACCTATATTTCCCTTTGGCGCAAGTTTAAGACTGTTGTCCTCTCATTCTGCAGTTTGCTTCCTGGAGAAAGAGACTAACCTCCCACCTGTCTACATCACCTTTCAGAAAGTGTAGAGAGCGTAAGGTCACCCTCTGAGTCTCTTTTCTCCAGGCTAAACAACCCAGTCCCTCAGTCATGTCCTCAGAGGGCCTTGTGTTCAAGCCCTTCACTCAGCCTCATTGCTCTCCTCTGGACATAGCTCAAGTGTCTCACAATTTCCTAAACTGAGGGCCAGAAACTGGACACAGTACTCAAGTGCGCCTTACATGCTGAGACAGGGGAAGAATACCTCCTGGTCCTGCTGCCTGCCACACTAATCCTGGACAACAAAGCCAGGATGCCATTGGCCTTCTTGGCCACAAGCCCGCACACTGGCCTGGCCTCATATTAGTTGGCTGTCCGCTTTACCTGCCCAGTCTTCTTCCTGCCACTGTCCAGCACAGCATCCCCAGCTATACGTTGAAGGGGGTTAATTGTGAATGCAGGCTGGCCTTGGACTTATAATCTCATCTTCTGGACTGCCATCCCACCGTTCTGATCTTCTGTAGAGCCCTCCTCTTCCACAGATCGACACATGCTCCAGCTTAGTGTTGTCTTAATTTATAATGAAAGACTCTATTTTCATCGCTAGTTCATCATTAAAAATATTGAAACAAGAACGTGGCCCCAAGCACAGACCCATGAGAACACCACTATACTTAACACCAGCTGGATCAGCACCATTCACCATCCACTCTCCTGGGCCCGGCCATCCAGCCAGTTCCTTAACACCAGGCGAAGAGTGCTTCCTGGCCCAAGCCAGGGCTGCCAGCTTTTTCGAGGAGTATGCTTATGGGACAGTTCCAAGGCCTTGCTGAATCCATAACCAACATCCCACAGCCTTTCTGCACTCCACTAGGCGGGTCACCTTGTCTAAAAGGAACCCAGGTTGTCAAACATGACCTACCCCTCCTACCCATAGCTGGTGGTTGATACCTGGCCATCCTGCAAGGTTGGTATGATGAACAATATAAACTGTTTCATTACCTTGCAGTAACCGAGGTCGACTGACTGTCTATAGTTGAACCCGGATCCTCCTTCCTACCTTTTATGAATGGGCATGCATTGGCACCGCTTTCCAGTCATCTGACCGTCAACCAGTGAGTCAAGACTGTTGGTAGATGTGAGAGCGACTTCTCAAGCCCATTGCCACTCCCTCATCACCTGGGATGATCCCATCTGGTCCATGGGATTTATGAAAATATCCAACGCTCAGCATTCCCTAATTGCCTCTCCTGTGATACAGGGGGACTTATTCCTGTTCCCTGACACGATCTACCATCAGGAGGACGTTTGCTGAGGACAAGCCATGTCCCCATAAAGACACAAGGCAAAGAAAGGATAAGCACTTCTGCTTCTCCTCATCTGCAGTTACTAAGTTCCCTCCCACATCAGTAAAGAACAAAGTCGTCTTACCCTTACCTTTTGGCCGTTATATTTATAAAACATTTTTTGTTATCCATTTACAAAGTTGCCAAATTAAAGTTCGAACTGAGCTTTGGCCCTCTAATTCTACATGCCCTAGCAACCCCCTTAAATACTTCCTGAGAAACCTGAACACTTCTTCCAAAGGTGATACAATCTTTTTTTTCCAAATCCTTCAAGAATTCATTGCCCATTACCAGCGCTGGAGTTTGCCTTGTTTGAGTCATCTTTTTGCACAAAGGACATGTCTTTCCTGTCCCTCGAGATCTCTTTTTTGGAAGCACGCCCACACCTTTCCCTGACAAACCTTTGTCTTTAAGGCTGCTTCCCAAGGAACTTCTCTGAAAACATCTCCTAAATAAGCCAAAGTAGAGTCTTATTATGTTCCTCTTCATTTCACCAAATATCAAGACCATAATTTCAATTATCACTATGCCCACAAAGCAGCCTCGCCAAGCCACCAATCTCCCACAGCCCATGCTCTTTTTACAAACAGTAATACAAACGATGGTCCCTCCTCTGGTGGGCTTCACTCACCAGCCTACACAACAGAAAGTTGTCTCCACACGCTCAAGACTTCCTGGACCTGGCTCTTTCCTGCTGGCACTAAGTTCCAGCGATGTCTGGTAGGTTGAAGTCACCTACAAGAACAGGGCTGGTGATCTGAAAATATTCTCTAGTTTGTTTATAGAATAAGTTTGTCCCACCTCTTCTTCTGTTGGGGTGGATGGGGAACAACTCCGGATGGATGTCAAGCCTTGTTGGCCTTCCCTTACTTCTTTATCTCACAAGGCATTAACTCAATCATCATTAGTTTCAAATGCCATGCCACAAAGCTCCCTCATATAAGGCCACTCCTCCTCCTCTCGTTCCTTTTCGTCTCTTCTGAAGAGTGTAGCCAACAGTTGACGTGTTCCAGTTATGTGAATTTGTCCCCACTTTGTGATGGCAACAGAGTCATAGCATTGCCTGCTGCAACCATGGCCTCCAGCTCTTCTTTTTGTAACCCAAGCTGTGTGGTATTAGTACATGCACTTCAGCTGGGCTTGTTTACACCCCAACTCAGGCTATTCACCTCTTGGTTCTGCTTCCAGAGACCCAGCTGCATCCCTTCCCCTTCAAGCCTAGTTAGCCCTTTTCAAAGACGGTCAGCACAGTTCATGAGCTAAAATCCTCCTCCCCTTAACAGCAGAGATGGAGCCATGGTTCCACAGCAGACCCAGTTGGCCATAAGTTTCTCCTGATCAAAAACCCAAAATACTGATGATGGCACCAGCCCTTGAGCACTTTTGATGATGTGGGGTCTCCTACTTTCTTTTGTTTTTCTCTGCACCAAAAGGGACTGAACGATATGCTCCTGCCTATCAACACTGAATCCAGCCATGCCTAAAGTTCCTTTTATGCCCTGATGCTCCTCTTTTCAATATCAATACTGCGCCTGGAATATCAGCAGTGGGTAATAATCAAGGGCCGAATCAGCCCAGGTAGTTCCTCGCAATATCCCGTACCCAAGCCACCAAGGAGCAGCAGATCCCTGTGGATGGGTCTTGTTGAATATTGGGCCCTCTGTTCCCTCAGAAGGGAGACACACTACAACTACCTCTTTTTTTAAGCTAGAAGGTGGTGATCCGTCTACCCGCCACAATGAAGCATAATGAGGATCACTGACACGGATTCAACATTCATATGGCTGATCCTCTAGATCCAGGCCTCCTACCTAATTCTGAAGTGGTACCTGGGTAGGAGGGTTGGGAAGAATTTTTATACACCTCTGAGTAGGGACCTCATTTCCCACTTCCCCTTCATCCACCAGGTGTCCTATTATCTGACATGTGAGTAGCAATGGGAAGCCTCATTGACTCCTGGTGGGCCTCCCTCAATAGATGGAAAGGGCAGAACTCCACAGTCCATTCCTTCCTCACTTTCCCTAACCATCAGCCTTCCTACTTCCTCCCTGAGCTTCAGCACTTAGCGAAAGGAAGACCATTCACTTTCACTACCGCAGGCATGCTTCTTCTCCAATGCCCCTGGTACCACTGATAGCTCAAACACCTCTGCACAAGAACTTTTGGTGGAAAGCAGACGCATATTTTTGGAGGGTTTCTATCGGCTACATACACTTTAGCAACTGAGTTTTTCGATGGTGTAATAAACCATTGCTTAACAAAAACACAAAAACCCAAACCAACACCAACAAACACCAAACAAACAAACAAACCTACTAGCAGCGAAGTGCCTGAATCCGCTGGGCGAACTGCTTGCAAACTTCATGTCAACCCTCAGAGATGTGCCACATCCCATGTTTACCCAATCCTATTGTGCCGTGCTCTGGGTCAAAAAAAAAAAAAAAAGGTTTCTCATGACATTCCTCTGCATTGAAATCTTTAGTAAAAGGTTGAAGATTTTTACGTTTTGAAGAGAAACCTGAGAATGGTGATAAGGTAGGTAACTTATTGTAAGGAGATCAATCAGTTTAAAACTGTTACTTTTGAATTCGTGTTGCTGTGCCTGATATGCATTGTCTTGTATAATCCTTTCAAATTAGTACTACGTACAATTTCCTCGTAATGTTTTCTCAGATACCTGAAGGTTAGATAACAGGTCTGGTTGCATTCCTGGGACTTCCCTCTCGTCTTTTTTGTAAATTTGGAGAATAATTGTTAACTAGCTTCTGGTGAGCAGGCACTGGCCCCTTTAGACCCCAAAAACTCCCCCCAGACATCTGGTAGATATGGAGGAGGGGCTCCGCAGTAACATCTGCTAGTTTCCCCTGAGATGAATCCCATCAGGGCCCTGTGGACTTAATGAACTTCAGCTGATACAGCTGGTCCTCAATGGATTCAGTGTCCACAAATGGAAATGGCCACTGTTCCCACATCCCATGGTCCTTGACTCAGATCTTGGGCTGCCCAGTACTCCATACAGTATTTATTAAAGACTGGGTGGTGGGGGAAACACTGAATTACCTCCACTTTTCTTTAATCCTATAGTCAATTACACTTTAACAGTACAGTCCAATGTTCCTTTAGACCTCCTCTGCCATAATGTACTTAAAAGTAGACATGGACATACTAGAACAAGAGTTCAGCAACAGCCAAAAAGATAATCAAGGGACTGGGAGCATCTCTCCCAGGAGGAAAAGCCTGAGAGCTGAGGCTGTTCAGGCCTGAGAAGAAACAGGCTCTGGGAGCGCCAGGCAGCTTTCCAGCCACTCTACCCCCAGCCTGTAGCACTGCAGGGGGTTGTTCTGACCCAAGGGCTGGACCCAGCACTTAGCCTTGTTGAACCTCATACAATTGGCCTTGGCCCATTGATCCAGCCTGTCCAGATCCCTCTGAAGAGCCTTCCTACCCTCCTACCCTCCCACCCAACTTGGTGTTATCTGTGAACTTACTGAGGTTGCACTCAATCCCTTCCTTCAGGTCTTTGATGAAGATTTTAAACAGAACTGGCCCCAATACTGAGCCCTGGGGAACCCCACTAGTGACCAACCACCAACTGGATGTAGCACCATTCACCACTACTCTCCACTGGCCATCCAGCCAGTTTTTACCCAGCTGAGAGTACACCTGTCCACACCATGAGCAGCCAGTTTCTCCAGGAGAATGCTATGGGAAACAGTGTCAAAGGCTTTACTGAAGTCCAGGCAGACAACATTTGCAGCCTTTCTCTCATCCACTAAGTGGGTCACCTGGTCATAGAAGGAGATCAGGTTGGTCAAGCAGGACCTGCTTTTCCTAAACCCATGCTGGCTGGGCCTCACCATGGTTGTTCTGTACATGCCATTTGATGGTACTCAAGATGGTCTGCTCCATGATCTTCCCTGACATCAAGGTCAGGCTGACAGGCCTGTACTTCCCTGGATCCTCCTTCTGAAACTTCTTATAGATTGACATCACATTTGCTAACTCACAGTTACCTGGAACCTCCCTGGTTGACCAGGACTGAATGATTGAATAAATGATTGAAAGTGACTTGGTGAGCTCTTCTCCCAACTCCCTCAGTACCCTTGAGTGGATCCCATATGGCTCCATGGACTTGTGGGTGTCTAAGTGGCACAGCAGGTCACTGACCTTTCTCTCCTGGATTATGGGGGCTTCATTCTGCTCCCCATCTCTGACTTCTAGCTCAGGGGGTGGGTACCCTGAGGACAACTGCTCTTGGTATTAAAGACTGAGGCAAAGAAGACATTAAGTACTTCAGCCTTTTCTTCATCCTTTGTCACTATGTTTCCCCCCACATCCAACAAAGGATGGAGATTCTCCTTGGCCTTTTGTTGCTGATGTATTTGTAGAAACACTTTTTATGTCTAAGGTGGCAGTTCTGCTGGCCCCCCTCCTTGCTTCTCTGAGAACTGAAAACTCTTTGATTCCTCTTGCTTTCCTGGTGGATGTTTCCCCATGTGAACAAGTGATAACACTATTCTATTAGTTATGATTTTATTTTTTTTCTCTTGGAAATTACAGAATATACCTATATCTTTTCTGAGTACATTTTAATTAATTTGAAAGTTATCAATAGTGGTCAGCTTTATAAGTAATTGCAAGTGAAAATTAGTTTCCATTTTCCCTGTGGGACACATGAAATTTTTTTAAAAGAGGCGAGTATTTAAGAATAGTTCAGACCCTGGGTTCTGAGGCAGAGTTGGTTTATTTCAGCTCAAACTGGTGCCTCCAGAGAGGAACCCTAAACAAAGAAATCCCTGGGTCTTTATACCCTCATAGTCTGTGCCCCCGATCTTCACATGCCCTGCACTCCTCTCAGTCCAATGGCAATTTATAGTGTGGGGTCTTCTAGCACTTCATTAGATTCTTTCTCCATGTCCATGTGGCCAGACCATTAACTACTCTTATCTTCCAGCTTGGGCCAGCCTTGAGACCCTCCAGGGTCTCAACCCTTATCTGAAGGTATCCAGTCTTTCTCTGTTTCCTCCCCTGCATAGCCATTCATGCTGACAGAGTTCGTTTAGAGTTCATCTATGCCAAGCTTTGAGCAGGGCCCACTCGTGCTAAGCTGTGAGCAAGTTACAATTAAACCATAGAATCACAGAATCATAGAATATGCTGAGTTGTAAGGGACCCACAAGGATCATCAAGTCCAACTCCTCACCCTGCACAAGACACCCCAAGAATCACTCCATGTGCCTGAGAGTATTGTCCAAACACTTTTTGAACTCTGGGAGACCTAGTGCTGTGACCACTTCCCTTGGGAGCCTGTTTCAGTGCTCAACCACCCTCTGGGTGAAGAAACTTTTCCTAATATCCACCATAAACCTCCCCTGACTCAGCTTCATGTTGTTTCCTCAAGTCCTGTCACTGGTCACAGAGAGAAGAGATAGTTACTTGCCCCTCTGCTTCCCCTCATGAGGCTGTTGAAGACTGCAATGAGGTCTCCCCTCAGTCTCCTCCAGGCTGAACAAACCAAGTTACCTCAGCTGCTCCTCATACAGCTTCCCCTTGAGACTATTCACTGTCCCTGCTGGCCAAAAAATAACAGATACAAACACACAAAAAGAGGGTGAAAAAAAAGAGAGAAAAAAGAACTTTGTTGTGGGACAAGCCTCCTTTATCCACTTTAGCAACCAGTGTATACATTTGTGTCAAACATACATTGGTTAAGAGACAGCTGTTTAATTAGTAATCAGTACATAATTGGTGAGTTTGCAAAAGCTACAGTATTAG
>VKON01003268.1:106205-128300 GCA_009741485.1 Malurus cyaneus samueli | reverse complement strand
CTCCTACACTAGCAGTATAATTAATTCTTAGTTACATTAACTGCCATCATCTTACTCAATAATTAAATTCACTTCCCATAATTATGATAATGGACACCTGGAAACTCTGAATACCTTCCACAGCTATTCATATTGGAAATGAAAATTGGAATTCTACTGATGCCTTTTTCTCTGGTTCTTAGTAATATGAGCCAGTTATGATTAAAGGGATAAAAGGGTTTTACCTCGGTATTTAATAAGGATCCTTATGGTGCACAACTCGTCAAGATGGAAAATGCCAAAATACACACACCATATAACACGTATACAATTTTTATAGACCTTGCAAATTAGCATATCTGACAAGGATCCCTCAATAAGAAGCTTAATAAATGGTGTGACATCCCTCTATTCTAAAGTATTGCCCCCTCAGATGAGGCTCAAACCCTGCTTACAGATATGTTCCAGAGAGAAGGTTGCAACCTTGGTTTCTATAGAGAATCCAAGATAGCATAAGGGCTTCCAGCCTCCATCTGAGGATGTTTGGTCTTCTGCCTAGCAGAATACTGGAACTAAGCTGCTAGGTATCAGGCTAAAAAATTACAAATATGTATGCTAAGAATACAGAGAATATATAAAAGGTATATAAAAAGAAAAAGGAAAAAAATCATCATGGCATCACTACCAGTCTATGTCCTATCTGTGAACTTTGTTTTAAGTGTAATGGTGTAGCTGTATCTACAATTTGGTTGCAGGGGGGCTACTTTTAAGATGATGCAATAGGAAAAATAACACTCATGAATATCATAGAATTATAGAATGGCCTGGGTTGAAAGGGACCTTGAAGATCATCTAGTTCCAACCCCCTGCCGTGGGCAGAAACACCTTGCACTAGACCATGTTGTTCAGAGCCCTGTCCAGCCTGGCCTTGAACACTTCCAGGGATGGGGCATCCACAGCTTCTCCGAGCAACCTGTGCCAGAGCCTCACCACCCTCAGAGTGAAGATTTTTTTCCTAATATCTCATCTAAACCTACTGTCCCTCAGTTTGAAACCATTCCCCCATGTCCTGTCACTACATGCTCTTACAAAAAGTCCCTCTCCATCTTTCTTGCAGGCTCCCTTCAGGTACTCAAAGGCCACAATTAGGTCACCCTGAAGCCTTCTCCTTTCCAGGCTGAACAAACTCAACTCCCTCAGCCTTTCCTCATAGGAGAGGGGCTCCATCTCTCTAATCAACTTGGTGGCCTCCTCTAGACTCCTTCCCACAGGTCAATGTCTTTCCTGTGCTGGGGACCCCAGAGGTGGATGCAGCACTTCAGGTGGGGTCTCACCAGAGCAGAGGAACAGAAACCCCTCCCTCAACCTGCTGACCAAGCTGTTTTTTATGCAGCCCAGGATACCATTGGCTTTCTGGGATGCAAGTGCATATTGCCAGCTCATGTCCAGCCTCTCATCTGGATACCAGCACCCCTAAGTCCTTCTTGGCAGGACTGCTCTTGATCCATTCATCCCCCAGTCTGTATTGACACCAGGGATTGCCCTGACCCAGGTGCAGCACCAGGACTTGGTCTTGTTGAACCTCATGAGGATCCTGTGGGCCCACTTCTTGAGCTTGTCCAGATCCCTCTGGATAGCATCCCATCCTTCTGGTGTGTCAATTGCACCACTCAGCTTGGTGTCATCTGCAAACTTACTGAGGGTGCACTCAATTCCACTATGTCACTGAAGATGTTCAGTAGCCTTGGTCCCAATATGCACCCCTAAGGGACACCACCTGTCACTGATGTCCATTGGGAAAACCTCTTGTGCTCTATGAAAGACTTCCTTAAAATCTGCCAGCTCTGTTCCACTCCCTTGTCCCTGAGGTCAGTCTCCTAGGGGATCCTATTGACTATCTCCTTGAAGAGCTGGAAGTTTGCTTTCCTAAAGTTCAGGGACCTAACTTTCCTCCTTACCTGACCCTTGTCCCTCAGGACTGCAAACTCTACCGGTGCATGATCACTGCAGCCCAGGTTGCCTCCAGTTGTGACATCCCCAATTAGTTCACTTACATTGGTGACCATCAGATCCAGTAACACATCCCCTCTGGTAGGGCTATTACCTGGTTCAAGAAGTTGTCCTCCATGCATTCCAGAAGCCTCCTGGATTGCCTACAGCTCTCCTTGCTACTTTCCCAGCAGATGTCAGGGTGGTTGAAGTCCCCTGGCAGGACAAGAGCCTGTGAGTGCAGTGCCTCCTGCAGCTGGAGCAAGATGGCTTCATCAATAGGCTCCTCTTGGTCAGGCAGCCTGTAGTAGACACCAACCACTAAGTTCCCTTTGCTGCCTTGGTCTCTGATTCTAACCCACAGGCTTTCAACCTGTTTGTGGCTGTTCTTCAGAGACAACTCTTCACACTCAATCCACCTCTTCTTCCTCCCCTGTCCCTTCTGAACAGCCTGTAAGCCATTGATAGCCACATTCCAGTCATGGGATTTGTCCCACCAAGTTTCAGTAATGGCAACAAGGTTGTAGCTTTCTAGCAGCATGGTGGCTTCCAACTCCTCCTGTTTGTTTGTCCATGCCATGTGCATTGGTGTAAAGGCACCCCAGCTGGGCTGTCAGCTGTGTCGCTTTCCTAGAGGAACACCTTTTAATTCCTTTGAGATAATTGTCCGGTGTGTCCCTGTTGGCTTCTGTTCTCTCAGGAGTCCCTGTCTCATCTTCGTAAAACTGCAAGTGTGTTCCAGTGCGGCCAGCACATTTCAGAATCATGGGCAGAGGACCCTTGCTAGCACCCTGTGCCAATCAATCACACCCTAGATTATCTTAATTTGCAGTACATTTCACTTTAAATATACTAATTCTAAAACCAAAATAAATGAACAGTGTGAGCATTCTCAGCTGTTTCAGTGCAAAACCAGTTGGCTTAACTTAAATGTGTTTTAGACCATTCAGATAAAATTTTTCTGAGGATGCAAACACCTTGAATTGCTGTGGCTATATTCTAGGTAATCATGTAGCAATATCCTCACTTAACTGTCCTCTTTTTGTAGTTAAACTCCACCAATAGTGTTGTAAAAATTTTACATTTTTTCCTTTTTTCTAATTTATTAAATTACCTGCTATTATCAAAGTGATATGGCTTGTGATATATTATTTTGAGAAGTTGAAATTAGAAACATGATCTTCCTAATATTAAATTGCAAATTATGTGGGTTTTTTCTGCAATAAACATGGATTTTTATGATTAAAGACATAGGAAATTATAATTCACTTTCAGATATTTGACTTGGCAGAAATTCTTCATGTGTAAAGTTTTTCTGAATAAAACTATAGTTGTATTATACAATTGCTATGCACTTGGGATGAAAACATCTCACTTGTCAGTTATTTCACCTTTTTAGAAGCTTTTTTTATAATCTCATAGTGCAGTCAGTTATTGGAACGAATCAAATAGCTGGAAGTGCTAAGTTATTCTTTGAAAGTCCTGTATTAATTAGAACTGAGTGCAGTTGACTGGATAACTGCTGTTGAGCATTTTTAATATAAATAAAGTTCATGAATGAGTAATAGTTCTTCACATTTTAAAATCTACAGGAAAATGTACATATTTATAAAAAGGAATAATGCTTATTTACCCTGTGTATGCTGAGTTGAATAAAGATCCTATGGATGATTTTTCATTTTTATTGTAGCTTAAAATGCTAAGAATTGACTTGCATTTATTGGGTCATTAACATTACAGATTTGTTTCAGTACATCCTTTCAAAATGGACTGATATTTCAAAAGTGAAAGTAAACAATTTGGTTAATGATTATAGCTGGTTGTATTATAGTACCTAGATAGCTTTAGTCTTTGATCAGACCTCTTTGTGTTATCTCCTGTGCAAGGCCAAGATGGCAAGAGACAAAAAAAAAAATTCTGAATGGCTGGCTGTTTTGATATACACTATAGAGAAGAGTTTAAAGGAGAATGTTTTGCAGAGATTTATGGAGACCTCAAACCAAACATGAAGGAAGTGGCATTGGCATAATCTCACAAGTTGGCTTTCAGTTTAGGTAAAAATTAGGTAGTTGTGGTTTAACTCCAACCGGCAACTAAGTACCATGCAGCCGCTCACTCCCTCCCTCCCTGGCGGAATGGTGAGGAGAATTGGAAAAAGGTAAAACCTGTATTGAGATAAGAACAGTTTAATAATTGAAAAAAGTAAAATCTTCCATACCATATTATTATTGTTATACCCCTTTGACCAGTTTGGGTCAGCTGTCCTGGCTGTGCTCCCTCCCAGCTTCTTGTACAGCTCCTCACTGGCAGAGCATGAGACACTGAAAAGCCCTTGACTCAGGGTAAGCACTGCTCAGCAACAACCAAAANTATTTCTAATATTCTATAAGTAAATTTATTTTAATCCCCAGTGGCGAGAAAAGCAATTCAGAACTAGAACAAATAGTAAATACCATTACTGATGTCATTAACAATTCAGAAATATTTCTGAGTTACAACTGATGGGAATTTTCAATGAGATTAAAACAGGCATGTTGAATGCAAGCTACAAAAAGGCTGATGTACTAGGCAAACAGTTTTTATTTCAATTTGTGGAAATAGCAAGATTGTCAAAGTTTTGAAAAACTTCATCTCATGTTTGCTGTGCTGTAGACTTTGAAAATAACTTTTTCTCTATGGAAAACAATCACTTCATTCAGTTTTGTTGTCCATGTAATATTGGGATTCTCCTGTATTTCTTTTTGTCTTTTAGGAGTATTAAGTCCACAAAAAGAACATTTTGGTTTATTATCAACAAATAATGAAACAAATTAAAAATTATAAAACTAAAAAGGGCTATTATAAACAACTCTGATCTGCATAAATTTGGTCATCAGTATGTTCTGCATTAACTTCACTTTCAAATACCTCTTAAAATTTCCATTGACAGAACACCTGTACTTTTGAATATCTTTTCCCTCATATTTCTTCCTTCACTTCTAAGAGAACTGTGCTGCCTTATGTTTTTACCATTACCTCTTTCAGAATTTCACTAATAACTGTTTGCTCTGTATTCCAGCCTTACTCTCTTCCTGCTTTTCTGGCGCAGATCTAAGTATTTGACATGAGCTATTTAGTTAACTCTGGTAATACAAATTTTTAAATATTTATTTCAAAATAAGTGTAAGTTAGTCATTACCAATAAGAGGAAGGTATTTTAATGAGGTAATTGCTTTGTTACCTTTTTTATGTGGTTTATGTATAGCTTTAAATAGGAATCTCTAATGGCTTAATTCAATTATTTGGTGGTAAAATTTTGTTATGAAACTTCACTGTTTTGATATGCCCCTGAACATTTTTATAGATCATCCTAGGCTTTCTGTTAATAGTGACTTTANGTAAAAATTAGGTAGTTGTGGTTTAACTCCAACCGGCAACTAAGTACCATGCAGCCGCTCACTCCCTCCCTCCCTGGCGGAATGGTGAGGAGAATTGGAAAAAGGTAAAACCTGTATTGAGATAAGAACAGTTTAATAATTGAAAAAAGTAAAATCTTCCATACCATATTATTATTGTTATACCCCTTTGACCAGTTTGGGTCAGCTGTCCTGGCTGTGCTCCCTCCCAGCTTCTTGTACAGCTCCTCACTGGCAGAGCATGAGACACTGAAAAGCCCTTGACTCAGGGTAAGCACTGCTCAGCAACAACCAAAATATCAGTGTGTTATCAGCATTATTCTCATACTGAATCCAAAACACAGCACTGGACCAGCTACTGAGAAGAAATGAACTCTTATCCCAGATAAAATCAGGATGGTAGTGAAAATAGGCTGGAAGATAACATTGCATACAGATGTTGACACCCTGATAGTGATTGAGAGTAGATATTATAAAGATGGGCCATAGATAGCTTTGAAATTAAAATAATATAGCTTATGTAATCAAGCAGTCAGTAAAAGAAATAACATCATAGAGTAGGCCACAGAGGATGACCACTTGAGGAAAAAAATAAATTTTAATCTGCTTGATTGATGGCTAGAGAGGCATATAAGTATGGCAAAAGAAAGAAAAATTGAGAGTTTAGAAGAGAGATTTGTCTGTATGAAGTGGTACTTGCTTGTGAATCAGAGTACCAGGAGGTGTGAAATGTGAAGAGATGATCTTCAGAAAACCCTGGAAAAGTTGGAGGGAAGATTAAGTGGTGCTCCAAAGTTTGGACAGTTACAGAAATAGGAAGAGAACTAGGACAGAGCAGGAGTAAAGCACAGATTTCAAGATTATTATGGTTGACTGTTGGGAAGGATGACATTTTTAGTTTTGATCTTTGGCTAGGAAAGGGTCATTAGAGATATTGGAAATTATTTTAAAATGGGTGTCAGGTGAAAGCCTGGGTAAGGTTGAATAGGAGGGCAAATTGATTAGCTCAGTTGGTTAGAACATGGTGCTAGTAACACCAAGGTTGCAGGTTTGATCCCTGAATGGGCCATTCACTTCAGAGTTGGACTTGATAATATTTGTGGGTCCTTTCCTATTCAGAATATTCTGTGATCCTAAATTCCAGACAAACTGCAAAGCTTTTATACAGTGAGTTTAAAGATCAAACAAATGAATTGCATTTAAAGAAGCAAAGGATATAGATTTACCTGAAGAAACATAAAGCATGTGTATACTGTGAACAGGAAAAGAAGGTGATGAGGAGTCGCAAAACAGATCCAGACGTAAGATTTCTGGAGTTAGATAAAAAAACTGAAGCTCTTTCCATGAATGAAAAAAAGTTAAGTTTTGGGTTGTTTTTTTTTTTTTTTAACATACTTCAATCCTATTTTCTTTTGGTAGAAATAGGTTAGACTTTAAAAAAAAACCAAGATAGGTGAAGTTTAAGAGTAAATAGAAAAGTTGGATAATGCTTCTAAAAGGTTATTATAAAGTATATTATTTCATAACTGTCAATTCTGCACCTTCCTTTCTTAAACAATGTCATTACCATGATCAAAATCTGAAAAACCCCCGTGGTTTTCTTGTTTGTTATATTTCTTAAAATTTAAGGTTTAGTTTTCCAAGAATTCTTTTCATTATGAATAACTGTTTGTATTGGTTTACAGAAATTTCAAGACATTGAAGAAACACACCTTCTTCATATGAAAGAAATTATAGGATCATTGTCAGACAGCATAAAAGAAATTCATTTGCAAATAGGAGAGGTAATTTTTATATTATCATTTGTTTGGATCATGCTGGATATATTTATTAACTCTTAAATGAAACATTTCTTACTGTGTTTGTGGTAATTACAGGATCACATCTTTCAAACAATTGTAGCATTTAAAGCCAGTATGAGTAGGAGATAGACAGAAATGATCTACAGAATTCAAAAGAATTTGAAGCAGATATGGTTCTTTTTACCACAGATATCAAACATTATGCAAGTATTGAACTTGTTTATGAGATGTTTGAAGGAGATTTAAACATCTACTAAATTGCTGTTTTGGTCTTTTGTGATGTTTCTATATGTGTATTCTCTTTTGTTATTCAAGCTTCTCTGAAATATTTTATTAAATAGGTCATCCTCTAATTTTGTTAATTGTATTGCAAATATTTTTAATATCTACATTCAACATAACCTGAATCTTTATTGCTTCCTGGTGTATTTATCAGTTCAGTATCACAAATTTTACAGAATAAGGCTGGATAATTGTTACATTTTGTGTTAACCAAGAAAATTATATATACTGACAATTTGGAATTCTCTTCCCTAGATATTAATTAGCACCCATTTCACACATTTCAGTATATTTGTGCTTTTCTTTAACTAAAACTTGAAATTATTTAATTCTGAAAACTTCCAAATTTTTTATATGCTTTGGTTTTTATGAGCAAAAGACCTTCACTAACAGTACTGAAAAAAGCTTTTATAGTGTCTTTTCTCTAGATGCAAGTTGGTTTAGTTAATAACCCTTATAAGTAGTCCTTAATTGTTGATGTTCTGAAATGTAGGTTTATTTGTATATACCTAATTTGAGTCACTGTTTTCCTTGGCTTTGAGGTTTTCTGCTAATGAATGGCAGTTGCAAGGGCCATGCTATTTATTTTGGAAGCATATACATACTGCCTTGTTGGAAAATCTTATTAATCATGTGATTGTTCCTTTGTCAGACTAAAAACATTACAACAGTAATGCTTTTACTCAACCAGGTGGGAGTTGTGATAATACACTAGTAACAGTTCACACCCTAAACTGGTGCTGGCTTAAAAAACTGCTTGTATTCCTGACATTACTGTGGGACATGTTGCTGAAAAGTTCAGAAAATGATATATGCACAAGTTGTTTAGATGGAAGAAATAGAAGTAAAACCTAGGCCTGTTATTTAATTTTTTGTCTGTATTATACCCACATTTGCTAATACTATTGCAAACAGAGGGGATTTCTTACATAAAATATCTGTTGATTTCTCTAAATCTTGTAGGGAAGTATTTTGAACCTTAACTATAGCAAAAACTTCTTTTTAAGGTTAATTGCATTCTTTCTTTTTGCAGGTACATGAAGAGTTTATTGATAACATGACAAATACTACGGTTAAGAGTTTAATACAGAAATTTTCTGAGTCAAAAGGAACTGGCAAGGAAAGACCTGGTAAGAGATAAAAAATAACAGTGTAGGAAATGTTAATATAAAAACTGTAGATTTTCACTCATAAGAAAATGTCAAACCCTATTTGTTAATGTTTTAAAGTGGTAATGTACTTACAGTTTCAAATTCTTAAAATTAATTATCTTTGATACTAAATGATTCATGGAATTTTATCAACACAATTTCATAGAGTTGTAAAAATGGTTTGGGTTTAAAGGGACCTCAAACACCATCTAGTTACAACCCCCTGCCATAGACAGAAACACCTTCCATTAGACCAGGTTGCTCCAAGCCCTATCCTGCCTGGCCTTGAACACTTCCAGGAATGGGGCATCCAGTTACTCTGGGCAACCTGTGCCAGGGTCTCGCCACCATCACAGTAAAGAATTTCTTCCTAATATCTAATCTAACCCTACCCTCTGGCAGTTTGAAGTCATTCCCTCTTGTCACTACATGCCCTTGTCAAAAATCCCTGTCCAGCTCTCTTGTAGCCTCTTTAGGTACTGGAAGGTGATATAAAGTCTCCTCAAAGCCTTCCCTTCTCCAGGCTGAAGAGCCCCAACTCTCTGTCTGTCTTCATAACAGAGGAGCTCCAGACCTCTGATCATCTTTGTGGCCTCCTCTGGACTTGTTCCAACAGGTCTGCATTTTTCTTGTGTTGGGGACCCCAGAACTGGATGCAGTACTGAGGTGGGGGTCTCACCAAAGCAGAGTAGAGGAGCAAAATCCTCTCTCTTGACATGCTGCCCATGCTGCTTTGAATGCAGCAGCCCAGGTGTCATGAATGAGTGTTTTAAGATCACTTAAAAAATCCACCAGCAAAGGTATCAGTATAAACAGATTTAATATAAAAGTGACAGCACAACAAAGTTCATTGGCAAGGTTCACTCTGCTATTTACTAGATGGTTATGGCATCCCAAGGAAAAGTAACAAACAAAAAATTCAGAGTTAATCAAGTCAAACAAAAATAAACCAAAAAATATCTATGTGGAGGCAGGGGGTATGTGTGTGTGTTTGTGTGTGTGTGTGTGTGTGTGAGACAAAAGGATAGAAAGGGTGAGGATAAAAAGAAATACAGCCTAAAGGTTCAACAGCACTTAACAGTATTTAAACTTAACAGTACTTATCTTGACTTATAACTTAAGTTAAACAATTTAGCAAAGGATTCATATAGGATTTACTATACCACAACAGTACCTTACTTACAGGCCTAACTTACAAATCTAAAGTACTTAAGAATCTAGGAGAGCAGCATTTCTCCCACATTTGCTATAGCATATGCACACTTGCATGCATACAGATATAAAGAGTCTGTACAAAGTACCTGTGAAAAATTCCTCTCAAAGGTAGTGAAAGATTCACTTCAGATACCTTTGTATCTTCTCAATGGGCGAAGGGTCAAGCCTCAAGGGGTGAGGGTATCAGCCCAGGATTCATCGTTGTTCAGCAATCTTCCGTGTATAGCCAACTTAAGAGTTTGCTGCCTCTCAGAGATCTCACTCAGGGAGGTTGCTGGTTGCAGCTGCTGCAGGCCAGGAGAACTCAAAGGGTCTTACTTTGGACTGCTGTTTATAGGGTTGCAAGAGAGCGGGCTTTGGTCATAACAGTGTTTCATCCTGGCCACACTTTAAGTCATAAACTTTCTTTGAAAGTGTGAGAACAAAAATATCATTCCACTTGGGTTGTTATTCAGGCAAAAAAGTTTCCAAGGCTGTTCATTAAGAAAAACCCAGAAGCTCATTAGCCAGCACTAGTTCCTGGGAGCAGACTGTTTCTGATAAGCTCAAGAGGAGCTGAGCCCAGGTGCTATTCATCAAGGCTGAGGCCTAACAAGCATTTCTCAGATTATGATGGGGGGGAAGAAGGGGGGAATGCACCACCACAAGCTACCCTGTAACTGAAGTCAAGTTCTCTTTCCCCACAGAGTGGTGGTGTGGTCACCTCTTGCCTATCTGCCTATAAACAGATTTAATTATGTTCCAATTATAAATTCAGGGAAATTTTTAATCAGGTTACCTAAATTTATTTTTTTTTTTACTTCTTTGACCATGATGGAACAATATTATATATGCAATGAGGTCTGGGTGACAGTGTTACCTGTCTAGCCAGTGTGCACAGTCTAACATATAGGACAATATTCAACAATGAGCATATTATGTCCAAAAATCAGCAAGATTACAATAGGGTGCAACATTCGATCTAGAATTCCTCTTGTGGTTGGTGACCACCTGAACAAAATATCCCACCAGTGATGTTCTCCATCTCTCATCACTCTTTCCAAGATATGGTGTCTCTCTTCTGTATTGTGATGAATGGTGATTAGGGTTCTGTGTCCATTGTTTTAGATGCATTCCAGCAGTTGGCATGGGTTGTCGTGCTGCAGTAATTTTTTCACTAGTGTAAGGTTCATTTCAATGGGGGTGGGCAGTAAATCTTCATAGGATGTGTAGTTAGGTTGTAGTAATTCATGGGTTGTGACAGGAGCTGAAAAGTTGAAGTTGCATCCCCTAATTCTGGAAAAATTGACACAACACTACAATGTTGAGCTGCATTGCCCCATCACATCTATAAGTAGTATATAAGTATGGAATCAAATAGATACAAACACAAACTTCAACATACACAAGCACAGTTTCAAGGATTTCATCAGGGTGTATTTCAAAATGACAAACATTTTGTTCAGTGTCAAGACAAATGTCTTGGGCCTTAATTGTCTTACTTTCACAAATAAATCCCTGTTGTTCTTGCACAACACATGCATCAACATCAACAGTTTACCACTTATTTCCATTTTGTTGGGGTCATACTCTTATGTTGTATTGGATAGAGTATAGTTCCATGGTGATTTAACGCCAGCGCAATTATTGGGTATATGGGGTATACCAAAGCACTGCATATTGTTAAAACAAAAGCTGTGGCTTTACTGTTTGTAGGGTCATAGGTGAAGTTAACTAGATCCCACCAAGATTGAAAATCTCTTTCAAATTTGTTTGCATTGTCCCAAATTATCTTATGAAGTTCAGTGGGCAATGTACCTTCATAGCCCTCCCTTATAATTGCTGCTGTGGTAAATTGTATCCACAATTGAGCTTGGATACATCTGAGAGCATAAAAAGTATTGGTTTGGGCTGCACTGAGAGCACTTACTATCAGCTGGTGATCCTTTTCATCAGTTCTTTCCAAGTGAGGTAGTATATCTGATAAGAGCCATTGATTAGTTCCTAATGCCAATAAGAAAGATAGTAATGGATATTTCAATTGGTATAAATCACTCGTTACTGAGTTTATTGTGTTTGCTAGGACTTCAGCAGCCATGCTATTTAATACTCTTAATCCTGTCCCCAGGATACCAGTCACATCTCTCCTGGATCATTTCGGAGAGGTGACGGTCTGTCCATGCAACTATGCCAACCCCCCTGCATAGGATGTAGACAGGAATGGTGAGCAGGCAGGTTTGATTGCAGAGATATTGATCTGCATTGCTAATTCTATTTGTTTGAGGCACCATGAAGGATTAAAGAGAACTTGCTGACCTGAATATTTGATGGCACAGGGTTCAATTTTTGACATTTGTGGAGATAAGGTTTCACCAATCTTATCAGGAGCCTGGGAGGTTGTGGAATGCATCGTGAGGGTTAAGTTAGTTTTTGTTATGCCAATATACATTAGCCTAGTTACAGTTGTGGATACGTTATACCTCCACATGCTACTACTTCCTTTCCATATTTTGTTTTAATGTAATGCTCACAGAGCAGCTACTGGTCTTGTAGCATCTGTTCAGTTTCTCAAAGGAGGTATATTGGAAACTGAGTAAGTAAATTTCCCCTTTAGTGATTGTAGGTTGTGTTTCACATATTATAGTGAAATTTCCCTCTGCCAAATTCATGTTATTAGGTGGAGCTCCTAAATTTGTACAATTATAGCTTGTTTCATTAGCAATTGTCATTGAAATGCATTCAGGCTCAAGTGTGGCTACAACTGTTACCATAGTGACCATTACGGATAGGAAAAGTGAGGGTCTCTATCCCATGGGTGGGGCTTGGTGATGTATGTGCCCAGCCTGGTTCATTCTGATGCTGATTTCTTCTGTGAGAAGACTAAGCAGTCCTTTGATCTTCTGTGGAGCCATGCTGGCATCATTCCCAGTATAATTTTCTGAAAAAGTAAAATAAAACAAGTCTAGGCAGGGTTTACCCAGACAGGTTACCCCATTAAAAGGAAGGAAAAATCCACGGTGCACTAATTCTATGTTTTGTGCCACTGTTGTCAGTCGCTTCCTGTCTTGGATTACATGGAAGGTGTAACCAAAAGTAGATATTCTATTACCATCTCCATAAGATAGGTGGGGTAGTGCTCTTTGACTCTGTGAGGGGTCATCTCTGCTAGTGGGCCATCAAGGTCTCCCAGAATGACTCATAGAATTACATCATCTCATTGTGAGATGCCCCGCCCTGAGAGGAGGAACAGAACATTCCTACCTGTGTGCAGCAAGTCCTGAGAAGTCAGAATTACAATTTTGTATTACAGAAACCACCTATTCACCATGATGCTCAACATGTTTATTGGGGTACTGTACTTTGCTCTCTATATTTTCTCGCACTTGGGTTACTATTTGCTGGTTGTGATGCTCCATTTGAGACCAGGGAATGGTATGAAAACTGCCTTGTTGTTTTTCTATGTCTATTGCATTATAACCTCCAAAGAAATGAAGGTCATTCGGAATATATATTCAGTTTTGTTTGCCTGTCCTAGTCTGGGCTGCTACCTCTGGGTCCTCCTGAACAATCACACCCAGCCCCTGGGGGGAGGAGTAGAGAATGGTTTCCTCCAGCCTTTCAGGCCTGACACAGCAGTTTTTGAAAATATCGAGTTCCCTCTGGATATCAAGGACAGCATAATCGTGTTAGTTTTGCTTTTTCTTCTCTGTGCGGCCTGCACCATGTACACCGTGCTTGGAGTCAGGACAGTGCTCGATGTGGTACAGCATCCTCAGGAGGAGGAGGAGAAAATAAGCAGAGTAACAGGCACCAGGTCTATGAAAACCATCACTAAGCTGGAAGGATAGCCTAAGCCGGTAGCAGTTGCCCCTGTTCAGAAAAAGAAATCAAAGAGCAAATCAGTCCACATAGTGACTGACGAGGAGGCAGCTGGACCTTTGCACCCAGCAGAAGAGACGAAGCCAGAGATCATCACTCGGTCTCTATCTCTGGGGGAGCTGTGTGACCTGCTGAGGGAGTTCACCTGCCAGGCAAATGAGTCCATCCTGACATGGCTGCTCCACATCTGGGACACTGTAGCCAATTACACCATTCTGGACGGAAGTGAGTCCAGGCAACTGGGATCGCTGTCCCAGGATGTGGTCATTGACCAGGGGATCAGGAGAACCCAGGAAGCTCTCAGCCTGTGGTGGCGACTGCTGGCAAGTCCAAGGGATAGATACCTCTCTAAAGAAGACTTCCATGTGCAACAAGGGAAATGGAACACGATGGAACAAGGTATACGATGCCTAAGGGTGTCACAGAAGGGAAGACTCGGACCACTCAATATGAGTTATAAGCGAGCTTCGATTTATTGCAAACAATGTCTAAGTTTTATAGCACACATAATTAGCTCATACATATTCTGTAATACATATATCTCATAGGTCCACGTCCTAAACGTCAACTCCACCTTTAATGATTCACTTGCCAATTTCCCTTATCTACTTCCACGTTTTCCCATGGCTAACTAACACAAGTNTTAGGGTGCACTGTGCACCAGTATCTACTAAAGCCTTGTACTCCCATGGGACTGAGATGTCAGGCCATTGAATCCACACAGTCCAGTTTACCTGGTTATGCCTCTCCACCTGGCTGGTGGCAGGGCCCCTCTAATACTGATCACATGATTCCCCACTAACGTCTTTTAGAAATGGACTAGAACTTCTCTCCATAGAGTCAGTAGTATGACCAGCCCTTCCATTCTGACTGGAAAACTGTCCACTGGAGACTGGAGCAACAACTTTCCTGGAAAAAAACCGAAGACATTTGTGGTTCTTTTCCTTGCAATTGGCACACCTATGCATCTAGGATCGAGGTAGGTTTTCCATCCCACTTCCTCATGTCATCCCTGTAGTCCCACAGGTGAAACCACAGGGTACCCTTTGGCCCTTGATGTGTACATTCTGTATCCTCTCTCTTGAGCAAAAGGAGTCCTACTGTTAATTGTTGAGATATGGGCCTGGACAGGTAGGGAGTAGGACAGATCTTTTCTGAATTGCTGGGACTCCCAGAACAGTTTCTCCACAACCAAGGAGTGTGAAAAAGAAATACTGTCTTCATATCCCTGGAGTGGACAAATTTCATCACCCACTGTGCATCATCTTTCCAAATTAATGTTACCAGTGGGTTGGCATGTGCCATTGGTGCACTTTGTACAAAGTTCTGCCATGTGTCATAGGCATAAGACTTCGTCTGGATCTGTGGTTGAAGCAGCTGCAGGGCATGTTGTCATCTCACTGTCACATTTAGAGACCTCCTTTTCCTCCTGGGGGTACTGAGCAGTGTTAAACAGGGCTCGATAGGCCTGGGCCAGGCCCCAACACATTGCAGTGATTTGGGTCCTCTCTGGAGTGCCAGGGTGTCCCGTCCCACTTGAAAAGAGGGAGTCGGGGAGGATTCTTTTAATAGATTTCTTGGATAAAAAATAAAGCGCAAACACGGCAATATTATATCTGAGAACTGTTTATTGATAAAGAAGGGTAAGTGTTCCTACCACTTCCTACCAAGGGGGGATAGAAAAGGAAACAAAGAGGGAAAAGGAGAAACGGAGAGAGACAGAATAGCAGACAGATTGTTACCGCTGTACCCCGGGCACCCCATCGATGTCAGCTGGGCAGAAGGAGCATGTGTCGACAATCCTGATAATCAGATTTCTCAAGGAATAAAGAATATAATATTAGAGAAACTGGAGTAAATGTAAAATTCCCTATAGAATAAGATTGTAAGTTGAGTTTCCACTATATTATGTAGCTGAATACCCTCTGACCCAAATCAATAGTTAATAAGGTGCGAAGCTCTCTAAAATATTGTGTACAAATAATATAAGCGCTCATCTATGGCAATTGTCATATAGAATGCAATTAGGCTTATCAAGTGTAGGCTACAACTGCTCTTAACATATTGACCGCATGTAACAGAGATCAGGAAAAAGGAGAGTCTACTAAAATATCCCATTAAGGGTTGGTGAGCTTGGTGATGTATAGTGCCCAGCCTTGGTCATTCTTGATGCTGATTGCTTACGTGTGAGGAAGAGACTAAAAGCAGTCACTATTGATATACTTCTTGTAGGAGCCATGCTGGACAATATCTAATACCCAGAATAATAAATTTTCTGAAAATATAGTATACAATAAAATCAAGTCTAATGGTCAGAGTGTTACCCAGTAGACGAGTGAGTTTATCAACGCATCAAAAGGAAAGAGAAAAATCCAGACGGTGTGGCACTAATTCTATGTTTATGTGCCACTAGTTGTCAGTCGCTTCCTGTCTTGGATTACATTGAGGTGTGAAATACCAAAAGTAGCTATGCTAAATATCATCAATAACTAAAGAAATAAGGATGGAGTAGATGCATACATTTGAAACTCTGTGAGGAGAGTCATAACTCTCGCATAGTAATAGGCCATCAAGTTCTACCCTAGATAATTGATCCAATAGTATACATACATTACTCAATTGTGAGATGCCTCCGCCCTGAAAAAGAGGAAGGAAACAGAACATTGTCCTACTGTGTTGATCAGACAAGTCGCTGAGTAAGTCAGAATACAATTTATGATTAATACAGAAACCAAACCAAGATTTCACATGTGCTCCAACAGGTTTATATGGGTAACTAAGTGTACAAAATTGCTCTCTATATTTTCTCAAGCACTATGGAAGATTACTATTTGCTGGTTTGTGATGCTCATTGAGACCGGGAATAGGTAGTATGAAAAAACATGACGCGGACACCTGTAATGATTATTATCTATGTTAATATTGGCATTAAATAACCTACCAAGAATGAGGCTATATGGGTAAGAAATAATACATATCAGTTTTTGTTATGCCTGTCCAAGTCTGTGGCATTAAGCTAAAACCTCTCTGGTACCTCAAATGCTGAAGCATATCAGCACCCAGCCCACTGGGAGAGAAGAATTTAAAGGAGCCATGGATTGTACCTCCAGCCTTTTCAGGCCTGAACACGCACAGTTATTTGAATATATACGTATCCTCTGGATATCCAAAAGGACAAGATAAATCGTTTGAAGTTTGCCTTTTCTTCATTTGCGGCCTGCACCATACACCAGTGCTTTGGAGTAACAGGACCAGTTGCATCGAATGTACGGAATAACGAGAATAAACAAAAACGATTCCTCAGGAATGGAAGGAAGGAGAGAAATAGCAGAAGTAACAGGCAACCTAGGTCTAATGAAAAACATCACAAGCTGAAGATAGCCTAAGCCATAAAAAAATATTACTAGCAGGTAGCAGCGTATGCCCCACTTGTCTCACGAAGAAACGAAAACTGTAAAAGACAAAACAAATCAGTCCACATAGTCACTGATCGAGGCAAGCTGCAAGGCTGGACCTTATGCAACCCAGTCAGAAGGCACGAAGACAGAGATCATCGAACATCACCAAACACATTCAGGAATTACATCGTATTCTCGGAAGGGAAGACATGTAAAGAAACCTTGAACGATAAAAAGCAAAGACAAATAGCAAATTTCAAGGACTAGTGACCTGCTGAGGGAGTCACCTGCCAGGCGAATGAGTCCATTCGCTGACTGGCTGCTCCAACGATCGGCACCTGTAGCCCAATTACACCATTCTGACGGAAGTTGCAGTCCAGGCAACTGGGATCGCCTGTCCAGGATGTCGTCATGACCAGGGTCAGGAAGAACCCAGGAAGCTCTCCAGCCTGTGGTGGCGACTGCTGCAATTCCCAGGATAGATACCTTCTCTTAAAGAAGACTTCATGTGCAACAAGGGAAATGGAAACGACGGAACAAGGATACGTGCCTAAGGGTGTCACAAGAAGAATGACTCGGACCACTCAATATGATAGGTTATAAGCGAGGCATCGAATTATTCGCCAAACAATGTTCTAAGTTTTATAGCACACATTATTAGCTCATACATATTCTGTAAACATATATCTACTAGAGTCCACGTGTCCTTAAACGTCAACCTCCACCTTTAATGATTCACTGCCAATTTCCCCTTATTCTTCCACGTTTTCCGATTGCTACTAACACAAGTATCTTGTAGGGAGATTATCCGCGGCTAAAAACATGATGATCTGGCATTGCTATCTACTATTGCTTCAGAAGAATTTTCACCATCTCAGCAAATTATCTTCAGCTGAGTGCAATACTTGTATTTTCTATCTCGTAAGCTGATAACATGCTCTACGTGACCCTTCTCAGTAAGCCAGCCTTCACATAAGGGAATTGGCTGTGCTGGAGATAATGTTTTCAGAAGGCAAGAGATTCCCAAAGGCCAGCTTTTCCTTCTCCTGGGGGAAGCAGGGACCCTCTATTCCTTTCCTGGTGGAGTATTCACTATCTGACCTTTGTGATGCCTGACCAGAAGTTCCCTCATCAGGGTTGTAGGAAATGGAGGCTTTCTTATATTGGGAGGCCGCTGATTGTCTTCTGATCTTTCTGCAGCCAACTACACTGACAGTCTTCCTGGGTGGCCCCTTTTTAACAGGTTTTTTCCCTCTCAGTTCATGGACACGGGCTCTCAGCATAGAGGTGGGTTCACCATCCCACTTCCTCATGTCTTCCCCCTGCTCACTCAGAAAATACCAGAGTTCGGTGCGTGGCTTGTAGTTGGGGCTTCCCTTCCCTCTGACCGGGTCAGAGAGGGGCGATCTCTGGGGCTGCCCCTAAAAGCTGGGGTACTGGCTCGTAGGGATGAGGAGGTACCCAGAGTCTCTTCTACATTCCGGAGCCATGAGGATGCCACCTCTACAGTTGGTGTATCCATCTGCGGGTAGTATAATGCCACTAAACTGCTGGAATATGAGGCTGGGGTGCCTTGAACCACCTTCCTCCACATGGCGAGTGTACAAGGAACATCCTCTGGATCCTTAGACAGACTATTATCGTTTAGATCACTATAAACAATTTCCAGTACTGCTAATTCCCTCAGGTACTGGATACCGTCATCTGCAGTGGTCCACTTCCCTGGGGATTTTGTAAGATCTTCCTTAAACGGATACCTAGCTCTCACGCTTGAGAGAAGCCATTTCCAAAGGCTGCAAATTGCTTCTTCCTTCCCAATTCCTCTTTCAATTTCTCTATCTTTAGCAAGAGATCCCAGCTGTTGGGCTTCATGACCTTCTAATTGCTGACTATCGGCACCATTATCCCAGCATCAAAGCAGCCATGCAGAAATACGCTCACCTGACTGACGGCTGTAATCTTTTCGTAAGTCTCAAAGTTCTGATGAGGTCAGGGAACGAGTAACTTCAGTTTCCTGTTTAACTTGCCTCACTCCCTTTGATTTCTTTGAAGGGCCTGCCTCTTGAACTAACTCCTCCTTTCCTACTACTTCTTCCTCTTCTTCTTCTTCCTCTTCTTCTTCTTCCTCTTCTTCTTCTTCCTCTTCTTCTTCTTCCTCTTCTTCTTCCCTTACTAGTCGGTGGTATGGGCCTGAAACTTGCCTTGTCCATTTTTTCGTTTTCACTACCGGGGCAATTATTGTGGTTGCTGTGGTTTGGGTCCCTATCTCAGCCATGGTTTGTGTTCTTCCCTCAGCCATAGTTATTGTGGTTTGTGTTCCTCCCTCAGCCACAGAGTCCTCAGCCACAGTTTGGGTTCCTGCCTCGACTACTTGACTCCTAGGCCTCTGGGAGTGTTGAACAGAGGTTCGGTAGGCCCAGGCCAGGCCCCAGTACAGGGCAAGAAGCTGCTCACATTCGTGGGTGTAAGACATCCTTCTGCCAATCGATGGGCTAGTTTGTCAGGGTTGCTTACTTCTTCAAGGGTAAAATCCCAGGCAATGGGAGGTGATAACCGCCCTAGGAACCTGCCCAAATCTCTCCACACACCTTTCCACCCAGGAACTGGGTGCCTCAGGGGAGATTTTAACAGCTCCTCATCAGAGGTTGTTTTCTCTTGTACCGGGATGATGACAGATTCCTTGAATTCCATAGGGTAACAATGCTATTGGCTAGTATTACTAATATCATCAGACAGCTTATATAAGGATTAGCAAAGACCATGGGAGCCTGCATCAAAAGATCATCCACGCTCAAATTTACTCCAGGCACAGAGAAGGTGTGATATTCCTTCATAGTAATTGTTTCAACATGTTCCCAGACGAAGCAAAATAAAGATAAGCAGTGTGGCCGCTGAAGGCTGTGTGCCACACAGGAGCTCAGAAGTTTACTACTTGAGAACTATTACTTACAATTATTAGAGAATTACTAGAGCATGCAGTATATATATATATATATATATATATATATATATATACTACCTTTATCTCGCCGCACGTTGGGTGCCAAGAAAGACTGTTGTGGGTTGACCCTGGCTGGATGCCAGTACCCACTAGGTCTCCCTATCATTCCCCTTCCCTCTGGAACGGGGGGAAGTAAGATGGCGAACAGCCAGCAGGGTGAGATAAAGTAGTTTTATTATAGCTAAGATACAAAATATAAGCAAAGACTTGCGTGCGCAAAACTAAAGGGAAAAAAAAGAAATCAATCTCTACTTCCCATTAGCAGCGTTGTTCGGGCACTTCCTGGGAAGCAGGGCTTCAGCACGCATAGTAGTTGCTCCGGAAGGCAAACTTGAAAACTCATGAATGCCCCGCTTCCTTCTCTCTCTCCTTGCTTATATATCTGAGCTGACATCATATGGTATGGAATATCCCTTTGGTTGTTTTGGGTCAGCTGGCCTAGTCCTGTCCCCTCCCAGGATCTTACACACGCCCATCCCTTTGAGGGGAAGGAATGTCAGAGGGACAGCGCTGCTTGGCAATAGCCAAAACACTGCTCTGTTATCAGCTCCCGTCCAGCACTCATGCAAAGCACAGCACTGGAAGGGCTTGAGCTTTACCTCAGTCAGACCCAATACAGAGTCCTTCAAGAGACTGGGCAAGGTAGACAACTGTTTAATTTCCTCTCTCTCCTGGGCAGCTATACCAAAAGCCCATTGATACCCTTTTGGGTCCTTTAAATATCTATGCCAAGGATTCATGGAGCGTCTGGGCCAGTCACAACGGAGTGCTTTTGCCACTCATTCCCACTCAGGCTAAGCTCAGCCTGCAATACAGTCAGTTGTTGGGATCCCCCCTGCCACTCCAGAAATACAAATAGATTCTGTCCCCACATAGCTTGATGGCATTAGGGTGCACTGTGCACCAGTATCTACTAAAGCCTTGTACTCCCATGGGACTGAGATGTCAGGCCATTGAATCCACACAGTCCAGTTTACCTGGTTATGCCTCTCCACCTGGCTGGTGGCAGGGCCCCTCTAATACTGATCACATGATTCCCCACTAACGTCTTTTAGAAATGGACTAGAACTTCTCTCCATAGAGTCAGTAGTATGACCAGCCCTTCCATTCTGACTGGAAACTGTCCACTGGAGACTGGAGCAACAACTTTCCTGGAAAAAAACCGAAGACATTTGTGGTTCTTTTCCTTGCAATTGGCACACCTATGCATCTAGGATCGAGGTAGGTTTTCCATCCCACTTCCTCATGTCATCCCTGTGTCCACAGGTGAAACCACAGGTACCCTTTGGCCCTTGATGTGTACATTCTGTATCCTCTCTCTTGAGCAAAAGGAGTCCTACTGTTAATTGTTGAGATATGGGCCTGGACAGGTAGGGAGTAGGACAGATCTTTTCTGAATTGCTGGGACTCCCAGAACAGTTTCTCCACAACCAAGGAGTGTGAAAAAGAAATACTGTCTTCATATCCCTGGAGTGGACAAATTTCATCACCCACTGTGCATCATCTTTCCAAATTAATGTTACCAGTGGGTTGGCATGTGCCATTGGTGCACTTGTACAAAGTTCTGCCATGTGTCATAGGCATAAGACTTCGTCTGGATCTGTGGTTGAAGCAGCTGCAGGGCATGTTGTCATCTCACTGTCACATTTAGAGACCTCCTTTTCCTCCTGGGGGTACTGAGCAGTGTTAAACAGGGCTCGATAGGCCTGGGCCAGGCCCCAACACATTGCAGTGATTTGGTCCTCTCTGGGGTGCCAGGGTGTCCCGTCCCACTTGAAAAGAGGGAGTCGGGGAGGATTTTTTAATAGATTTCTTGGATAAAAAATAAAGCGCAAACACGGCAATATTATATCTGAAACTGTTTATTGATAAAGAAGGGTAAGTGTTCTACCACTTCTACCAAGGGGGGATAGAAAAAGGAACAAAGAGGGAAAAAGAGAAAAAGGAGAGACAGAATAGCAGACAGATTGTTACCGCTGTACCCCGGGCACCCATCGATGTCAGCTGGGCAGAAGGAGCATGTGT
>VKON01003268.1:66106-106180 GCA_009741485.1 Malurus cyaneus samueli | reverse complement strand
TCTGCGAACCACGAGGAGCCTGCGTGACTTTCGAGGCGGGCTGACGCGATTTCCAAACAGCAGCGGCTGCTGTCCCTCCCGTCGGCAGAGAACACGTGCCGTGGCTACGGGCACACTCGTGGGAGAGCTGCGGTGCTGGGCGGGGCTGAGGCTGATGGCTGCAGGCTGCTGCAGGACCCACGACAGCAGCTGCTGTCAGGCGGCGGCAGTCCGTCAGGGGAAGACAGCAACACCGAGGTTGTCACAGGGTCGAGCTGCCTCGGGAAGCGGCAAAACAGAGCACATGGGTAGGACAGGTGCGGACAGGGAAGGCAGGGCCACAGGGATAAAAGGAAAAGCCAGGGAGTGGGGGGAGGCCAAGGTGACCCTCCAGGCGGGCCCCTGCTCCCTCCAAGAACCCCAAAGGAAAATGGCCCCTGTTGTGTCGCAGTTAGCTGCTTTTATATGCCTCGCCCTGTGAGTGCCCGATCCCGCCGCACCCCGCGGCAAAGACGACACGAGACTCCGAGAGGCAGGTCCAGGTTCTTCTTTATTAGTCTTCTGATCTCAGCTCTTAGTGATTTTAGCTCTCAGTGATTTTCAGCTCTCTCTCTACTAGCTACCAGCACACTTTATATATGCTTTTCTTATCTCCGGCTTCCCAAATACACCAATCACACAGGTCCCAGCCAGATGACACAGCCGAGCACTGTCCAATGTCCATGTAGCTATGTTCTAGTCTTGTGATTGTGTAAAAAGTTATCTTATCCGTTCGTCCAATCTCCTGTGTCCATCTGGCTGTGGCTGGCTGCGTCACCCAGATCGATGTCTGCGCTGTTTAGTCCAATTGTCTGAGTCCAGGCTGCTTTTCAAGCCCAGCCCCACACATAGCACTAAGATAGAAGGGCCCACGGCATCGCCCTCCTATTTCCCGCATGTTTTTTCTGCGCTCTTTTTTCCGGGGCATCCGATTGGCATCTGCTCACCAACAAGGTTCGGAGGGGGCAGGTTGCTGTGCAGACCAGTGGGGGAAGCTGTCTCTCCTGGTGACTGGCTGCAGGCGTAAAACCTCCCGAGGAACAAGGCTGCCTGCAAGCACACTACTCCCGGATCAGCATTTTTTACCTCGTGGCTGGAACATATGTGAGGCATCAAAAAGATATCAGACTGGGTCTCTGACAGGTGACAACACACCTTTTTAAAAGATTTTACTAGTTTTTGTGAATTCTGCACTCATTCAGGGGTAAGGTGCAAACATGTTGGAGGTGCCCACTGCCCTGCATACTTGCCCATACAATCCTACACACCCTGCCACTCAGAACTATTCAGCCTCATGGCAGATCTCTGGGTGATGTTCTTAATTAACTGTCTGACCTTAAATGAGACCTGAACCATATGCAGCACCATGCTGGCTCCTAGCAAAAGGGCCAGGTTGGTTTCAAGGGTAGTTGCTATTGTAATCAGCCTGGAGGAGAAGGAAGGAAAGAAGGAGGGAAGAAAGATGTAGGAAGGTGTCTCCCCCATATGTTGTTCCTCTGAGGAGAAAATGTCAAAGGTGTGATTATTAATCATTCCCAGTAGATGACTCCCAAAGCACAGAGGTGCCTGCACTACTGAAAACATATACCACTGGGTAATTCCCATATACATCTGGTTAACTCCCCCAGTTTATATACTGGGAATGTAGTTCTATGGTGTGGAATATCCCTTTGGCCAGTTCAGGTCACCTGTCCCAGCTGTGGTCCCTCCCAGTTTTTTACATTTGTGCACCTTCTCACTGTGGCAGAGCATGAGACAAAAATAGAAAAAAATCCTTGACTTAGGATAAGTGCCACTTAGCAGCCACCAAAACATCAGTGTGTTATCAACAGTATTCCCATTCTGAATCCACAACACTGCACTGCAGCAGCTACTGAGAAGAAATTACCTCTATCCCAGCTGAAACCAGGATATTGATGTATGTACATATGTGCTTGTTGCTGTGCAGTAAACAAGAATTCCAAACCTTGTAAACTTTTCAGATCATCAAGAATACTTTGGAGATTTTGCTTGGTTGTTTTGACCACCCTTTCAGTGAAGAATTCTTTCCTAATATCCAACCTAAACCTCCCTTGCAAACAGCTTGAGGCCATATCCTCTTGTCCTGTCGCTGGTTCATGGGAGAAGAAGCCGATCCCCAGATTGCTACAACCTCCTTTCAGGGGGTTGTAGAGAGCAACGGTAAGGTTTCCCTTGAGCCTCCTTTTTCTCCAGGCTAAACAACTCCAGCTTCCTCAGCCACTTCTCATTCAGGACTTGTGCTCCAGACCCATCACGAGCTCCATTGCCCTTCTCTGAACATGCTTCCCACCAAGGCCCCTCAATGTATTTCTTGTTGTGAAGGACCCAAAACTGAACACAGTTACTTGAGATACAGACTCACCAGTGCCAAGTTCAGGGGAAATCACTTCCCTCAGCCTGCTGGCTACACTGTTGCTGATACAAGCCAGGATGCCATTGGCCTCTTGGCCCACCTGGGCACACTGCTGGCTCATATGCAATTGCTGTCAACCAGCACCCCAGGTCCTTTTCCACTGGACCACTTTCCAGCCACTCTTTCCCCAGCCTGTAGCACTGCAGGAGATTGTTGTGGCCAAAGTGCAGGACCTGGCACTTGGCCTTGTTGAACCTCATAAAATTGGCCTTGGCCCATCAATCCTGGGGCCTGTCCAGGTCCCTGTGCAGAGCCCTCCTGCCCTCCATCAGATCAACACTTGCACCCAAGTTAGTGTCATCTGAGAACTTACTGAGAGTGCACTTGATCCCCTCATCCAGATCATCAGTAAAAGATATTAAAACAGGGCTGGCCCCAAATGACTGATCGCTGGGGGACACCACTGGTGACTGGCCACCAACTGGATGTAGCACCATTTGCCACCACTCTCCAGGCCTAGCCATCCAGCCAATTTTTACCCAGTGAAGAGTGCAACCTGTCCAAGCTGTGGGTGCAGGTTTGCTATAGGAAGAATGCTGCGCGAACAGTGTCAAAGGGCTTCACTGAAGTCCAGCAGGAATCAGCCACAGCCTTTCCCTCATCTACTAGCTGGGTCACCTAGTCATAGGAGGAGATCGGGTTGGTCAAGCAGGACCTACCCCTCCCTAAACCCATGCTGGCTGGGCTTGATCCCCTGGTTGTCCTGTACATGCTGCATGATTGCACTCAAGATGATCTGCTCCAGATAACCTTGTGTCTTGGTCTGAAAGACAGGTATCTGCCAAGGAAGGCGGGGACCTCCCTTGGAACAGAGAATATGACCCCCCCTTCCCTCCAAATTATTATAACTGAAAATAATTCTTTCACGGGCTTTCAGGCGAAGAGATAGGGGAAAGGAATAACAGTTCTTTACTAGTATGTATGACAAGGCAAACAGCAACAACAATGGCAGCAACAACAAGCAAAACCAGAAACCCAGTAACAGCCTTCTCTCAGCTGTCACATGCTCTCCCCTTTGGTGTAGTTATGGTCACAGCTGGGAGGGGCACTGGTGGCTCCCAGCGAGGCAGGGCAGGTGCGATGATTTCTCCGTGGCTGCAGGGGGCACTGTGGCATGGGTTTTTGGCTGGCTCTCTCTCTCTCACCATGCGGTAATGGTGGATGCAGCCGGCAGAAATGGATGGAGAAGGGGCTTACTTTATGAACTCACAGGGGCAGCTGATCCTGGTGCCCCCTCTGGATAGCAAAAGGAGCTGTAGCAGGAACCTCAGAGTAGCAAGCTGGGAAGGCAGGGATGAGTAAGGTCCTGGGGTGGTAGATGAGATGTATCAGAAACTCAGCAGCTGTAGGTGGAATTGCAGGGCGTCCCGGCAGGGCAAGGGGTGCGAGTTACAGTGTGGCAAAGAAACCTTGGAGCAGTGGCAGAGAAACTGTGGGGAGGTGGGCAGTGGCCGCCCGGCTCCTGAACACGACCGAGTGACTCTCTTGGAGGGGGAGGGGGCTTGGGAAACCCGGGGGTTCCCTGAGGCACCCAAGCAGATGGTGAAGGGTGCCGCAGCCCGCAGGAAAGACGACGCGAACTCCAAATGAAGCAGGTCCAGATTCTTCTTTATTAACTGCCTCTTACCAGCAGACTAGCATGTATTATATACACTTTTTTTATCTCCCGCACACGCAGTTACACCAATCATACACGCCTCAGCTAGTCACACGATAAGGCAGCTCTCAATGTCCACTCGCCATGATCCCTGTTCCAATTAGTGGGTTAGTTTCTCTTGACCAATCTTGTTTACTTCCCTGGCTGGCTGCGTCAGCTAGTACCTCCCAACACTATGTCGTGCCCAACCCCCACACAGACAGCTGTAAAACAGCCAGGGCTCCCCGCAGAAGGGTCCTTTGGTGAGGTTGGGTGTTAGCAATGTCCCAATGCAATGGTCGCTCTTACGAGCAAAGGCTCACCCACGGCAGGAGAAAAAACAGGACGCTGGGCTCCGCAGCGGCAGCGAGTTATCCCCCCAGACAGGCAGCCCCACTGTCCTCCTCCAAAGCCAACAGGGTAAGAAGAGCTTGGAGCTGCCCCCGCCCCACTTTTCCCCAGCCCCAATTATCGCGGGATCTCTGCTCTCCACAGAGAAAAACCCTCAGATTTAGAGATGTTCATCCAGATGCCCTCCTCCCGGAACTTGGCAAGTTCTTTTGTGCCTCTTAAGTACCTGGTCATTATTGTCCCTTAGGCAACAAAATTGGGGAAAAAATTTCCTTAGAGGAAAGAGAAAAACAAAAGGAGAAACCCTAACCTCCAACACATTCCCACTGTTTTCCTTTTTGTAAAAGTGAATACAGAGGGCAAGCAATGATAGAAAATCCAGGTACATGTTTTCTCCAATATCCTAAAGTTCCCATTAAATGTTATAATTCTTTCTTTGATTGGGGCATCTGTATTTGTCCTATTTCTTTTTAAGTGTCTGGAGGAACTGTTCCCAAAAATTCGTTCAAAAAAAACCCTAAAAACAACTCCTTAACACAAATCTAGCATTAAGAAGCGGGAATTCTTTATTCGTCTGGATGCATGAGGGGATATCTCCTCTGAAATACCGTGCATGCTGAGTACAGGAAAGTTCCTGTGAATATACTGTATTTTACATACATATTCATTGATTGTCCCAGAATAAACATACATATGGTTATCATTTTCTGAAAATCATTAACATATTTTCCCTCCCCTTTACACATGCATTCTTCTGTCCTGGGGGTCTCTTTGGTGGGCCCTAGTGGTCAGGGACCCCAAAGTTATAGCTGACCACTTGGTGAACTGGTAAAGTTGGCAGTAACTGGGGCTGGTCACTTTCCAGTTCTCTTTCTTTCACAATGGGCATTTTGTAGTTCCATAGGCCAGTGGTTTTGGTAGAACAAGCATTGTGTTAGCTCACCAGGTGTAGACAATTTATCATCTGGCAACATTCCCCCCCTTTGAGGCTTGAGAAGCTTGTCTTCTTTCCAAGCCTTCATATGCCTCACTTGGCTTTTTCACTAACATCATATATAAGTTCCTCATTTTGCATTAGCAATCATGTTTTTATGCAGCTTAAAAATCACAATTATTACTATGATCACAATTATACTTTGCAAAAGTGAGGCCAACCAACCAGTCAGAGAAAATCCAAATCCTTTAAATATTTTATTTAACCAATTACTTTTTAATCCTACCCTTAAGTGTCTGATGGATGCAGCAACTGATGTTGTCCTCTCTATTGGATCATCCAGTTTAGCAGTCACATTTGGACTGTGCACACAAGTATTGTTGTTTAAATTCAAGTAATCACATACTCCATGTTCATGTAAAAGCAATAAGTCTAAAGCCAATCTATTTTGTAAGGTCATTTTAGTTGTGACTTGCAATTGTTCATTTATTTCAGCAAACCCCAATTGAGTTGCATTTGCTAAAGTTTTCATTTGCAGAGTCAAATTGTGTATGGCTAATCTATTCCTGAAGGTAGACATTTGAGGAGTAAAGATGGATTCTAAAATCCATCCCACTGTGGTTCCCATACTGGGATGTTTCCAAGTTTCATCACATTTAACTTTTCCCCTTAGTTGGCTTCTCAATGGTGATTCCTTCCACAAGGGACATAATGTTAATACTCCCAGTGTCCGTTGTACTCTTGATTCTCCTAAGAGCAAATGTGTGGTCCAAATGCCATTGCTTCCTACCCATACTGTGGGTCTTAATGATTTTACTGTGCCCTGCTGACAGTCTATGTCTCTCCAAGTCTCATTGGTTTCTAGATGAGACCAGGTGTCATTAAGAAGGTAGATAATTTCTTACAAAAAAAAAAACACATCCTAACCTTAGAGCCTGGGCCACAGTCATGAGGTGCTGTACCTCAGGATTCTTACTAGTACAAGTATATATTTGAGTACAATTCTACTTTTCCTTTGTCCTTGGATCCTTTTGCCTTGACCTTATTAAATCAGGATATTTTACACCGACCTGTAAGGGGTCCTCTGGGAGGCCTGGACTCCCTTCCCAGTCCAGACACCACTGACCTGACTGGATATAATCCCGTTGTCCTGTTTGAGGGCTATTCCATATTTCTGGTATTTCACATTCCCAAGGGGTATTATTGCAAACTGTCGGCTGATAGCTATTTCCTGGAGTTGTTTCAGATCCGGTTTTGAGATATTACAATTCTCAACAGTATTCTTATGTGTCCATGTAAGGAATATTCTCCTTCCATCCCTGTCCATTTGCTCTGGGTGCTATTTCCTTCCCTCATGCGTTCCCCAATTTTTGTCAAATTTCTGACTAAAGCTCCCCATTGAACTGGATTTTTCTGCAGAGGTTGTCATTGGCAAGCAAGCTGTTATAGAAGTTATTCTGTAATCTGCCAAAATCTTGCACTAACTTTAAGACCACATTCCTCTTCCCAGAGATTAGCAACATAGTTTCTATTATTATTATAAATATGCAATTATTGTTCATCTTCATCTAGAACCAATAGAAAATCATATTCTGTACCTAGATGAATAGGATTTATATTAAAAAAAAACCTCCACAATGTTAGTCAGTCTTGTTTCAGCTGTATTTAATGTGTGGTTGATGGTTTTACCCGCATGTGATGAACCCAGGGTTCAATTCCTTCCACCTTGAATGCAGTGTAGGTTACCAGGAGGACTTGGAAAGGTCCTGTCCCCTTTTCCTTCAAGGGATCAAAGTTCCAAGTCTTTACATAAACAAAATCCCTAGGTTGATATGGGTGAACAGGTGTATTCCTATGTTCCTTGGTTTGAAAGACAGGTGTTTGCCAATGAAGGCGGAGACCCCCCCTTGGAATGGTGGATATGACCCCCTTTCCCTCCGAATTATTATAGCTTTGAAAAAAATCACGGGCTTTCAGGCAAGAATATGGGGAAAAAGGGAATAACAGTTTTTACTCATATGTATAACAAGGTGAAAAAAGTAACAACAACGATAGCAAAAACCAACCCAACCACAAACCCAGTGACAGCCTTACAGACACACCCTCCCCTTTGGTGCAGTTATGGTCACAGCCGGCAGGGGGCGCTGTTGGCTCCTGGCCGGGCAGGGCGGGTGCGATGATTCCCGGCGGCTGCAGGGGCGCTGTTGGCGCGGGTCCCGGCTGGCTCAGATCTCCCGCGTTGACAATGATGGACACAAAAATGGCAGGGGTGGATGGAGAAAAGTTTCCATGCAAAACTCACAGCGTAAACGCCGATCTCGGTGCTCCTCTGGTCAGCAAGAAACCCAGGACGGCAAAAAGATGAGCAGAATCCCGTGGCTGTAGACGGGATGGAGCAGAACTCAACCCCTGAAGCTGGAATCTCAGGGGTCCTCGGCAAGGCACAGGGGAGAAAAATCCCACTGTGCAGCAAGCAGGAACCCCAATGAGCAGAGATGCTGGGCTCTGCAGGAAAAGAGCACGACCTCCTTCTCCCAGCGAAGCAGCGCAGGAAGTGAAGTTACTTCCCACCACACACACTCAATACCCCCTCCAAGGGTTTTGCAAGATCGTTTAGGTGGGGCATAGGTCCCATTGTTTTCACTAATGGCCCACCCATCAAAAGGATGACCTGGCAATCAGTATATCCCAGCAACAAAATGGGGAAAAAATTCCCCAAGAAAGGGAAACAAAAAAAGAGAAATCATAACCCACAACACCATGGCAACTGGTCCCAATAGGGTTTATAAACCAACTTGAGTCCATCAAGAGTTTTCCTAAAGAAATCAAGTATACATTTAAATCTGTTTCAGATGGTGTCCACTCCATGTTGCAAATGTGGTTGAAATTTGCGCGGCTTGGACCAGAGATCTACTACTGTTACCTAGTGAAGCTGCAATGGAGGGAAGGAGAGGACAAGGTGGGTGCACTGGTCAACAAACTAAGAATTTACAAGGACGCTGTCACTGCCCCGTTACGCGTCCATGTCTCACCCATGGAAACAAAGTTGGCTGAGCAAGTCCAGAGCTTGATTGAAGAGGGCCACCAGAAGCTGAGAAAGGAGCTTAAGGAAGGAATTTACCACATCTTGCCAGAACCAACCAGAGTCTCTGCCATTAGGAGCAGACATCCCCCAGCCAAGGAGAGAGGATACACTCTGGAAGGTAACCTTTGGTTTTTCCTTCAGGAGCATGGAGAAGACATGAGGAAGTGGGATGGAAAACCCACCTCCTCCTTAGCAACCCAGGTACATGAATTGAAAAGAGGAACATCTACCACAAGTAGCTCATCTAGGGTCAATGCTGTTCCGATCTCTTATGAACAGAACTCCAGGCAGTATAGGAACAATAATATGACCAATTCTCTTGAAGGGACCTCAGGAACATATTTACAGGAGGAGAACAATGTGTACCATGACCAGGATTAGAGGGACCCTGCCTCTAGCTAGGTAGAGGAAAGGGACAATTGGATCTATTGGACTGTGTGGATCCAATGGCCTGGCATTGCTGACCCACAAAGATATACGGCTTTGGTTGACACCGATGCTCAATGTACTCTGATGCTATCAAGGTATGTGGGAGCAGAATCCATTTCTATTTCTGGGGTGACAGGGGGATCCCAGCAGCTGACCATATGGGAAGCTGAAGTGAGTCTGACTGGGGATGAGTGGCAGAAACACCCCATCGTGACTGGTCCAGAAGCCCCATGCATCCTCAGCATAGACTATCTCAGGAGTGGGTATTTCAAACAACCAAAAGGACATTGTTGGAATTTTGAGATAGCAGCTTTAGAGACAGAAATCAGACAACTGAATACCCTGCCTGGGCTCTCAGATGACCCCTCTGCTGTGGGACTGCTGAGAGTTGAAGGACAACAGGTACCAGTCACACCACAGCAACAGTGCACCATTGGCAATACCACACTGACTGAGAATGTGATTCCCATCCATAAGATTGGTGAACTGGAGAGCCAAGGGGGGGTCAACAAGGCCCAATCACCCTTTAACAGCTCCATATAGCCAGTGTGTAAGTCCAGTGGAGAATGGAGACTGACGGTGGATTACCGTTGTTGCCTTGAAAGGCCAGGTTTTAATAATGACACAGACACGGTTAAGGGGATAAAAAGGGTTTTACTTCGGTATTTGGGATCTCAGGTGTACAACTTGATGGCAGAATGCACCCCCGTGTACAGCACGGATACAAGTTTTATAGGTTTTAGGAATTAGCATATCTATCTAGGATTCTTCAATAAGAAACTTAACAAATGCAGTAATGTACCTTTATTCTAATGAACTTCTTCCAGGATGAGGCCAGAGCTTAGTTTACACAAGATGTTTTGGACAGAAGGCTTCACCCAAGGCTGGAGCCTCGGGTTTAAGATAGCACAGGGCACACTGACTCCTTCTCAGGATGTTTGGTCTCTCTGCCCAGCAGAACTCTTAAACTAAGCTGGAATATTAAGCTTCAGGAATTACGAATATGTGGGCTAAGGGGTACAGGTGGATGCATAGAGGGTACAGAAAGCGTAAAAAGGAAAAGCAAAAATCATCAGGCATCACCGTGGCCTGAATGAAGTCACGCCACCACTGAACTGCTGCTGTGCCGGACATGCTGGAGCTTCAGTATGAGCTGGAGTCCAAAGCAGTAAAGTGGTATGCAACCATTGATATTGCNAAGCACACTACTCCCGGAAGCCATTTTTACCTCGTGGAACATATGTTGAGGCATGAATAAGAATCAGACTGGTCTCTCACTGGGTGACAACACACCTTTTTAAAAGATTTTACTAGTTTTTGTGAATTCTGCACTCATTCAGGGGTAAGGTGCAAACATGTTGGAGGTGCCCACTGCCCTGCATACTTGCCCATACAATCCTACACACCCTGCCACTCAGAACTATTCAGCCTCATGGCAGATCTCTGGGTGATGTTCTTAATTAACTGTCTGACCTTAAATGAGACCTGAACCATATGCAGCACCATGCTGGCTCCTAGCAAAAGGGCCAGGTTGGTTTCAAGGGTAGTTGCCTGCACTACTGAAAACATATACCACTGGGTAATTCCCATATACATCTGGTTAACTCCCCCAGTTTATATACTGGGAATGTAGTTCTATGGTGTGGAATATCCCTTTGGCCAGTTCAGGTCACCTGTCCCAGCTGTGGTCCCTCCCAGTTTTTTACATTTGTGCACCTTCTCACTGTGGCAGAGCATGAGACAAAAATAGAAAAAAATCCTTGACTTAGGATAAGTGCCACTTAGCAGCCACCAAAACATCAGTGTGTTATCAACAGTATTCCCATTCTGAATCCACAACACTGCACTGCAGCAGCTACTGAGAAGAAATTACCTCTATCCCAGCTGAAACCAGGATATTGATGTATGTACATATGTGCTTGTTGCTGTGCAGTAAACAAGAATTCCAAACCTTGTAAACTTTTCAGATCATCAAGAATACTTTGGAGATTTTGCTTGGTTGTTTTGACCACCCTTTCAGTGAAGAAGTTCTTCCTTATGTCCAACCCGAACCTCCCTTAGCACAGCTTGAGGCCATATCCTCTTGTCCTGTCGCTGGTTGCCTGGGAGAAGAAGCCGATCCCCAGATTGCTACAACCTCCTTTCAGGGAGTTTTAGAGAACGGTAAGGTCTTCCTTGAGCCTCCTTTTCTCCAGGCTAAACAACTCCAGCTCCCTCAGCAACTCATCATCAGACTTGTGCTCCAGACCCATCACGAGCTCCATTGCCCTTCTCTGGACATGCTCCAGCCCCTCAATGTATTTCTTGTTGTGAAGGACCCAAAACTGAACACAGTACTTGAGATACAGACTCACCAGTGCCAAGTGCAGGAGGAAAATCACTTCCCTCAGCCTGCTGGCTACACTGTTGCTGATACAAGCCAGGATGCCATTGGCCTTCTTGGCCACCTGGGCACACTGCTGGCTCATATGCAATTGCTGTCAACCAGCACCCCAGGTCCTTTTCCACTGGACCACTTTCCAGCCACTCTTCCCCCAGCCTGTAGCACTGCAGGAGGTTGTTCTGACCCAAGTGCAGGACCTGGCACTTGGCCTTGTTGAACCTCATACAAATGGCCTCGGCCCATCAATCCAGCCTGTCCAGATCCCTCTGCAGAGCCCTCCTGCCCTCCATCAGATCAACACTTGCACCCAAGTTAGTGTCATCTGAGAACTTACTGAGAGTGCACTTGATCCCCTCATCCAGATCATCAGTAAAGATATTAAACAGGGCTGGCCCCAATGACTGAGCTCTGGGGAACCCCACTAGTGACTGGCCACCAACTGGATGTAGCACCATTTGCCACCACTCTCCAGGCCTAGCCATCCAGCCAATTTTTACCCAGTGAAGAGTGCACCTGTCCAAGCTGTGGGCTGCAGGTTCTATAGGAGAATGCTGCGCGAAACAGTGTCAAAGGCTTCACTGAAGTCCAGGCAGAAAACAGCCCCAGCCTTTCCCTCATCTACTAGCTGGGTCACCTAGTCATAGGAGGAGATCGGGTTGGTCAAGCAGGACCTACCCCTCCCTAAACCCATGCTGGCTGGGCCTGATCTCCTGCTTGTCCTGCATGTGCCATATGATTGCACTCAAGATGATCTGCTCCAGATAACCTTGTGTCTTGGTCTGAAAGACAGGTATCTGCCAAGGAAGGCGGGGACGTCCCTTGGAATAGAAAATATGACCCCCCCATCCCTCTGAATTATTATAACTTTGAAATTAAGGGGCTTTCAGGCAAAGATATGGGAAAAGGAATAACAGTTCTTTACTAGTATGTATAACAAGGCAAACAAACAACAACAATGGCAGCAACAACAAACAAAACCAGAAACCCAGTAACAGCCTTCTCTCAGCTGTCACATGCTCTCCCCTTTGGTGTAGTTATGGTCACAGCTGGGAGGGGCACTGGTGGCTCCCAGCGAGGCAGGGCAGGTGCAGTGATTCTCCCGTGGCTGCAGGGAGCACTGTGGCATGGGTTTTGGCTGGCTCTCTCTCTCTCACCATGCGGTAATGGTGGATGCAGCCGGCAGAAATGGATGGAGAAGGGGCTTACTTTATGAACTCACAGGGGCAGCTGATCCTGGTGCCCCCTCTGGATAGCAAAAGGAGCTGTAGCAGGAACCTCAGAGTAGCAAGCTGGGAAGGCAGGGATGAGTAAGGTCCTGGGGTGGTAGATGAGATGTATCAGAAACTCAGCAGCTGTAGGTGGAATTGCAGGGCGTCCCGGCAGGGCAAGGGGTGCGAGTTACAGTGTGGCAAAGAAACCTTGGAGCAGTGGCAGAGAAACTGTGGGGAGGTGGGCAGTGGCCGCCCGGCTCCTGAACACGACCGAGTGACTCTCTTGGAGGGGGAGGGGGCTTGGGAAACCCGGGGGTTCCCTGAGGCACCCAAGCAGATGGTGAAGGGTGCCGCAGCCCGCAGGAAAGACGACGCGAACTCCAAGTGAAGCAGGTCCAGATTCTTCTTTATTAACTGCCTCTTACCAGCAGACTAGCATGAGTTATATACACTTTTTTATCTCCCGCACATGCAGTTACACCAATCATACACGCCTCAGCTAGTCACACGATAAGGCAGCTCTCAATGTCCACTCGCCATGATCCTTGTTGTAATTCGTGGGATAGTTTTACTTCACCAATGCTGTTTACTTCCCTGGCTGGCTGCGTCAGCTAGTACCTCCCAACACTATGTCCGTGCCCAACCCCCACACACAGCTGTAAAACAGCCAGGGCTCCCCGCAGAAGGGTCCTTTGGTGAGGTTGGGTGTTAGCAATGTCCCAATGCAATGGTCGCTCTTACGAGCAAAGGCTCACCCACGGCAGGAGAAAAAACAGGACGCTGGGCTCCGCAGCGGCAGCGAGTTATCCCCCCAGACAGGCAGCCCCACTGTCCTCCTCCAAAGCCAACAGGGTAAGAAGAGCTTGGAGCTGCCCCCGCCCCACTTTTCCCCAGCCCCAATTATCGCGGGATCTCTGCTCTCTTCAGAGAAAACCCTCAGATAAGAGATGTTCATCCAGATGCCCTCCTCCCGGAACTTGGCAAGTTCTTTTGTGCCTCTTAAGTACCTGGTCATTATTGTCCCTTAGCAACAAAATGGGGAAAAATTTCCTAAGAAAGAGAAAACAAAAGGAGAAACCCTAACCTCCAACACATTCCCACTGTTTTCCTTTTTGTAAAAGTGAATACAGAGGGCAAGCAATGATAGAAAATCCAGGTACATGTTTTCTCCAATATCCTAAAGTTCCCATTAAATGTTATAATTCTTTCTTTGATTGGGGCATCTGTATTTGTCCTATTTCTTTTTAAGTGTCTGGAGGAACTGTTCCCAAAAATTCGTTCAAAAAAAACCCAAAACAACTCCTTAACACAAATCTAGCATTAAGAAGCGGGAATTCTTTATTCGTCTGGATGCATGAGGGGATATCTCCTCTGAAATACCGTGCATGCTGAGTACAGGAAAGTTCCTGTGAATATACTGTATTTTACATACATATTCATTGATTGTCCCAGAATAAACATACATATGGTTATCATTTTCTGAAAATCATTAACATATTTTCCCTCCTCATATGCATTCTTCTGTCCTGGGGGTCTCTTTGGTGGGCCCTAGTGGTCAGGGACCCCAAAGTTATAGCTGACCACTTGGTGAACTGGTAAAGTTGGCAGTAACTGGGGCTGGTCACTTTCCAGTTCTCTTTCTTTCACAATGGGCATTGTGCAGTTCCATAGGCCAGTGGTTTTTGATGAACAAGCATTGTGTTAGCTCACCAGGTGTAGACAATTTATCATCTGGCAACATTCCCCCCCTTTGAGGCTTGTGAAGCTTGTCTTCTTTCCAAGCCTTCATATGCCTCACTTGGCTTTTTCACTAACATCATATATAAGTTCCTCATTTTGCATTAGCAATCATGTTTTTATGCAGCTTAAAAATCACAATTATTACTATGATCACAATTATACTTTGCAAAAGTGAGGCCAACCAACCAGTCAGAGAAAATCCAAATACTTTAAATATTTTATTTAACCAATTACTTTTTAATCCTACCCTTAAGTGTCTGATGGATGCAGCAACTGATGTTGTCCTCTCTATTGGATCATCCAGTTTAGCAGTCACATTTGGACTGTGCACACAAGTATTGTTGTTTAAATTCAAGTAATCACATACTTCATGTTCATGTAACAGCAAAAGGTCTAAAGCCAATCTATTTTGTAAGGTCATTTTAGTTGTGGCTTGCAATTGTTCATTTATTTCAGCAAACCCCAATTGAGTTGCATTTGCTAAAGTTTTCATTTGCAGAGTCAAATTGTGTATGGCTAATCTATTCCTGAAGGTAGACATTTGAGGAGTAAAGATGGATTCTAAAATCCATCCCACTGTGGTTCCCATACTGGGATGTTTCCAAGTTTCATCACATTTAACTTTTCCCCTTAGTTGGCTTCTCAATGGTGATTCCTTCCACAAGGGACATAATGTTAATACTCCCAGTGTCCGTTGTACTCTTGATTCTCCTAAGGGCAAATGTGTGGTCCAAATGCCATTGCTTCCTACCCATACTGTGGGTCTTAATGATTTTACTGTGTCCTGCTGACAGTCTATGTCTCTCCAAGTCTCATTGGTTTCTAGATGAGACCAGGTGTCATTAAGAAAGGTAGAATAATTTCTACAAACACATCCTAACCTTAGAGCCTGGGCCACAGTCATGAGGTGCTGTACCTCAGGATTCTTACTAGTACAAGTATATATTTGAGTACAATTCTACTTTTCCTTTGTCCTTGGATCCTTTTGCCTTGACCTTATTAAATCAGGATATTTTACACCGACCTGTAAGGGGTCCTCTGGGAGGCCTGGACTCCCTTCCCAGTCCAGACACCACTGACCTGACTGGATATAATCCCGTTGTCCTGTTTGAGGGCTATTCCATATTTCTGGTATTTCACATTCCCAAGGGGTATTATTGCAAACTGTCGGCTGATAGCTATTTCCTGGAGTTGTTTCAGATCCGGTTTTGAGATATTACAATTCTCAACAGTATTCTTATGTGTCCATGTAAGGAATATTCTCCTTCCATCCCTGTACATTTGCTCTGGGTGCTATTTCCTTCCCTCATGTGTTCCCCAATTTTTGTCAAATTTCTGACTAAAGCTCCCCATTGAACTGGATTTTTCTGCAGAGGTTGTCATTGGCAAGCAAGCTGTTATAGAAGTTATAGTCTGTAATCTGCCAAAATCTTGCACTAACTTTAAGACCACATTCCTCTTCCCAGAGATTAGCAACATAGTTTCTATTATTATTATAAATATGCAATTATTTATCATCTTCATCTAGATCCAATAGAAAATCATATTCTGTACCTAGATGAATAGGATTTATATAAAAAAAAAACCTCCACAATGTTAGTCAGTCTTGTTTCTGCTGTGTTTGATGTCTGGTTGCTGGTTTTACTCACATGTGATGAACCCAGGGTTCAATTCCTTCCACCTTGAATGCAGTGTAGGTTACCAGGAGGACTTGGAAAGGTCCTGTCCCCTTTTCCTTCAAGGGATCAAAGTTCCAAGTCTTTACATAAACAAAATCCCTAGGTTGATATGGGTGAACAGGTGTATCCATATGTCTTGGTTTGAAAGACAGGTGTTTGCCAATGAAGGCGGAGACCCCCCCTTGGAATGGTGGATATGACCCCCCTTCCCTCCGAATTATTATAGCTTTGAAAAAATCACGGGCTTTCAGGCAAGAATATGGGTAAAAGGGAATAACAGTTTTTACTCATATGTATAACAAGGTGAAACAAGTAACAATAACTATAGCAACAACCAGCCCAGTCCCAAACCCAGTGACAGCCTTACAGAGACACACCCTCCCCTTTGGTGCAGTTATGGTCACAGCCGGCAGGGGCGCTGTTGGCTCTGGCCGGGCAGGGCGGGTGGATGATTCCCGGGGCTGCAGGGGGCGCTGTGGCGCGGGTCCCGGCTGTCTCAGATCTCCCGTGTCGACAATGATGGACACAAAATGGCGGGGATGGATGGAGGAAAGTTTCTCTGCAAACTCACAGCGGAAACGCCGATCTCGGTGCTCCTCTGGTCAGCAAGAAACCCAGGACGGCAAAAAGATGAGCAGAATCCCGTGGCTGTAGACGGGATGGAGCAGAACTCAACCCCTGAAGCTGGAATCTCAGGGGTCCTCGGCAAGGCACAGGGGAGAAGATCACAGTGCAGCAAACAGGAACCCAATGAGCAGAGATGCTGGGCTCTGCAGAAAAAGAGCAGTCGACCTCCTTCTCCCAGCGAAGCAGCGCAGGAAGTGAAGTTACTTCCCACCACACACACTCATACCCCCTCCCAGGGCTTATCAAGATCGTTTAGGTGGGGCATAGGTCCCATTGTCTTCACTAATTGCCCACCCATCAAAAGGATGACCTGGCAATCAGTATATCCCAGCAACAAAATGGGAAAGAAAAATTCCCCAAGAAAGGAAACAAAAAAAGAGAAATCTTAACCCACAACACCATGGCAACTGGTCCCAATAGGGTTATAAACCAACGGAGTCCATCAAGAGTATTTCCTAAAGAAATCAAGTATACATTTAAATCTGTTTCTCCCTTTGAGTGTATTTCTCTGGGAATTTATGGTGTTTGATATGGCCATCCATACAGTAATTCATAGGGACTTAGTTTAGGTTTTGACCCCAGTTGAATTCTGACTGGCAAAAGAGATAGAGGAAGGGTCTGTGTCCATTTTAAAAGAGGTTCCTTGTCACGTTTTACTAATTTGTCATTTCAAAGTCTGATTCATCCTTTCCACTTTCCCACTCAACTATGGTTGCCAAGGGATGTGTAAATCCCATTTTATACCCAGGGTTTTGCTCAGTTCTCCCGATTCTTAGTGGCTTTTAAAATTTTTGCTAAGCATTGATCCTCACAGTCATAATTAGGCTTAAATTCAGATACATCAATTTGTTTTTGTGGTACTAATGCTAGGATGCCTTTTTCAGCTACTCCTCGGGTTGCTTTGTCTGCCAATTGGTTTCCCACTCCCACTCTAACAATAGTTTGTCCAGATTGATGTGCTTTGCAATGCATCACTGCTACCTCCTTTGGTTTTTTAATTTCTTCCAAAAGTTGTAACATTTATTCTTTGTGTTTAATAGATTATCCTTGAGCTGATAGCAGTCCTTTTTCCTTCCATATAGCTCCATAGGCATGAATCACACCAAATGCATACCTAGAATCAGTCCAAATAGTCACTCTTTTGCCTGCTGCCAAATTCCATGCTTGTTTTAGTGCTATTGTCTCTGCTTTTTGGGCTGATGTATTAATTAGTTAAGATCAAACTTCTAATAGATAGTCACCACTGTGTATCCTGCCATCTGTCTTGCATCTTTTATGAAACTGCTGCCACTTGAAATTAATTCTTAATTGGGATTCTCTATTGGTTTATCCCGCAAATCAGTTCTAAAATATACCTGTTCGATTGTTTGGAGACAATCATGCGTCAGGGCTCCTTCATCCACTGCCTTTGGATCGAGAAACACAGCTGGATTCGTTGCTGCTGTTATCTTTAATTCCATATCATCCTGTTCCAAGAGCACAACTTGGTATTTGAGCATCCTGCTGGGGGATAGTCAATCTCCCCCCTTTTGCTCTAATACGGATATCACCATGTGAGGGACAAAACCAGTTATGTGCTGTCCAGTCATGAGCTTCCTGGCCTCTTGGATCAGTAAAACAGTTGCAGCAATCTCTCCTAAGCATCCTGGCTGTCCTTTGCTCACGTTGTCCAGCTGTTTAGAGAAATAGGCCACAAGTCTCCTCCAGGTTCACAACTTCTGCGTTAGGACCCTCAGGGCTAAATGTTACTTCTCATGTACAAACAGTTCAAAAGGCTTGGTTAAATCAGGAAACCTTAATGCAGGTGCCATCATTAATGCCTTTTTCGGTTCTCAAAAGGCAGTTTGGCATTTGGGAGTCCACACCAATTGTCCTTCCTTTGAGTCTTTTAGAGGTTCATAGAGGAGCTTCACTAAAAGTCCATAGTTTAATATTCACAACCAGCACCGCCCGAACACTCCTAGAAAGCTTCATAATTCTCAGATGTTCCCAGGTCCTGGAGTTGGGCAGATTGCTTCCTTTCTGTCAAGGCCAAGAGTTCTCTGCCCTTGAGTGATCCTGAAGCCCAAATAGCTCACAGTTGCATTTCCTATTTGAGCTGTTCTTTTAATTACCCTGTAATCATTCCGTCCCAGAAAGTTCAACAGACTTGTGGTCATATGTAGGCATTGTTCTTGGGTCTCTGCTGCCAGCAGAATGTCATCCACATACTGTAAAACTGCTCCTTGAGTGTTATTTTTCTTCCATTGTTCTAATTCTTTTGCTAGTTGATTTCCAAATATTGTTGGACTGTTCTTAAATCCCTGCAGTAGGATGCTCCAGGTTAACTGAACTTTGCATCTAGAGGTGGGACTTTCCTATTCAAAAGTAAATATTGCTTGACTATTTTCCTCCGAGGGTATGCAGAAAACGGCACCCTTAAGATCAGTCACTGTAAACCATTTATATTCCCCTTTCAGCGCTGTAAAGAGTGTGTACAGATTAGCTACTACTGGATGACTATCAGATACATTTTATTAATGGCCCTTAAATCTTGTATTAATCTATATTCCCCATTTTGCTTTTTAACAGGTAATATTGGTGTGTTATATTCTGATTCACACTCCTTCAATAACCCATATTCTAAAAAATTTCCTATACGTTTCTCCAACCCCTTCCTTGCTTCCCATTTAATGGAGATTTTCCTTGGCCTTCCTTTTCATTTTGAAGCATTTATAAAACCACTTTTTATTATCTTTCACAGCAGTGGCCAAGTCGGGTTCTATATGAGCTTTCGCATTTCTAATTTTCTCTCTACACGACCATTCAGTTACTATTGATAATTGTAGTTATTTATGCTTCCACCATAGTTTCTTCTTTTTCAAAAGGAGTGCTGTCACCATGCTATAGGGTTTTTTTAACTTGAATTTAAAAAAACAAGTGAATTTGGTCAAGTCTTGAGCATCTCTAGAGGCTATATATCATCTAGGCTGATATATAAGCCTGATGATGTAACAAAAAGTAGTCAGAAATTCAGTGATTATTGTGGAACTGTGTACTTGTAGAATTAGATTTAAGGATACAGTATTGCTTCAGTGTTTTCCGCTCAGACTGGTTTGTTAGCAGGCCAGTTGTTAAATTTTCTGTCCCTCATCATCTTTTTGGTGAAGTAGTGCTGACCAAATCCATGAACTAACATTTGCTTGAGGCAATCTGGTACTAGCATGCTAAATATACAATAAACATGTTATTTGTCTCAGAAACGGTAAAACAGCCATTCATCTTTATTCCACATTCATACAAATAAGCTATGCTTGAATTTGGGGGTTTTTCTTATTTTTTACTTCTAGAATAAAAAAGTCATTTTTCCAGGGAAAAATTAATTACTCCTTATCTTTTTAGAAAAGCACTTCTCTTTTCTGAACAGGCAATAAAAATGGGAGTTGGTGTTAGAAAGAGTAATGTTGAGAAAATATATTTTGATGTCCTGGTTTCTAAATTTGAAAGCTTAAAATTGTTGATAAACGTGAAACAGGTTCTGATTATAGCAGGATAAAGATTTCTAATACCTTTGTGTACTCACAAAATTGACCTTTGTGATGCAGCTTAATATCTAAACACTAAAAGCAGTCATTTGTTTTGACAGTAGAATTAATTGAAGCTAAAACAGTCAAAATTCCACTTGTATCAAGTTGATCATTAGGAATTGCTGTCTGACTTTTGTGCTGTCAGAAAAAATGACATGTTCTGCTATGAATAAATAGCAGAATGATGGTTGGTCTACATAATTTGAGAGAAAGGTTGAATAAACTTTCTACTGCAAAAACAATTTAGAAGTGGCACACTGTAAGGGGAAGGTCAGAATGAGCATTGATATCCAGCTGAGCTGTCAACTGGCACCGGGCCACAAAGCTTTGCCATTTGAAGCAGCATGTGAAGCATATGTAGTTTTAAGAATAAATTGCCCTCCTTTCATGCATGATTTGCACTGACAGACAAGCTTTTGTTTTTAACAAAAGCAAGAATATGATTTGTTGTTGTATTTGTTACTACAAGTACATATTTATAGAGGTTTTTTTAAAGCTTTTGTTTAAAACAGATATGTTAATGTTTATATCTATGCATGTGTGTGTGCAAATTGATCCCTTGGGATGGGGATGAAGGGCAAATTATTTTTTTGAGTGCCTGAATATTTCCAGTGACTCCACCACCTTCCTGGGTAGTTCATTCCAATGTCTGACCACTTTGTCTGATTTTTTGGTTTCTCGTGGGATCTTGGGGGCCTCTTCCTCTGCAACTCCATAGGCGGGGGAAAGGGGAGTGACTTTTTTAGAGATTAGTTTCCCTGTTGGTTCTCAAAACCAGCACATAAATTAGCACCTCAATGTGGGGCATGAGGGAGAAGGTAAAATAACAATTTTGATCAAAGCATTTATGTATTAGGTACAGAACTCCCTGGTTACCATGTTGCTCCTAGTCCTGTATATATTCCCATATGTGGTCCTTGTGATAACATTTGTCAACATAGGGAGAGGGATCAGGATTGCTCTGGTAATGTATTGTGGGACATCGATTTATGACATGGCATCAAAGACAAATGAGGGCCACTTGGGATGTGTATTTGGTGTTGTTTGCCTGTCCTGGCCTTGGCTGCTACCTCCAGGGATTCATTAATAATCACACCCAGCCTACTGGGGGAACAGGAGAGGATGATTTCTCCCAGGCTTCTATGTCCTTCTCCTCCTTCAGGTCTGCTACAACAGTTTTTGAGAATGTTGAATTCCGTCTGGATTTTAAGGACAGCATAATCTTGTTGCTAGTTCTGCTATGTCTCCTCTGTATGGTCTGCACAATGTTTAGAGACAGGACAAAGATTTGTAGGGAGGTTGTCCAGAGGCCTGCCCTGGGGGGTGGATAGTCATGATGGCATGGAATGTGGGAGTACACAGGCCAGTATTTGGAGGACTTCTATGGTGGTTTGGAAGTTCACTCCTGAACAACTACAGGACTCTGTTAAAGTGATAAAATGTGTGAAGGAAAAATGCTGTGGCAGTTTCAGAGAGGTGTGAAGTTATGCAATGTGCTGGGCCCTGACCACTGCTTACCGGACACTGCTTGTTATGGTACAGCACCTTCCAGGGGAAGGGAAAGAAACCAAATGAACAAGCACTGTGGCCACTCAAACTGCAGCTGAACCAGAGGAACAGCCCATGTCAGTAGCAGTCGTCTCTATTCAGAAGAGGAAATCCGAGAGCAAATCAGTTTACATAGGGAGGGATGAAGAGGAAGCAGGACCCTCACAACCAGTGGAAGTGACAGAGCTAATCACCCAATCCCTATCCCTGGGTGAGTTGCACAATAGGTGGAAAGATTTCAGCTACCATATAGGTGAGTCCTCATTGGCCTGGCTGCTCTGATTCTGGGATGCCACGGCCAACAATATGAACCTTGTTGGTAGTGAAGTCACGCAACTGGGATCCCTGTCCCAGGGGCCGGGTATTGATCAGGGGATCAGAAGAAGGCCAGAAATTGTCAGCCTCTGAAGGTGAGTCCCTGTCAAGTTTGAGGGAAAGATACCCTTGCAAGGAAGACCTTTCAGTGTGCCAAGGCTAGTGGGACGCCATGGAGCAAGGTATCCAGTGTCTGAGAGAATAAGCTGTGCTGGAGATAATTTATTCAGATGACAAGCGGTTCCATACTAATCCAGAGGGTGTCCAGTGTACATCACAGATGTGGCTGAAATTTGTACGGAACGCACCATCATCATATGCCAGCCAATTAGCAATGATAGCATGGAAGGAGGGAGAAGACAAAGTGGGCACTTTGGTTGGCAAACTCCAGATATACGGAGAAACTATCACCACCCTGTTGTAGGCCCACATCTCGTCCATGGTGAAACTGCTCAAGGATTTCTGGAACTTAAAAAAAGTTAAAGAGGGCCACCAAAAACTTAGAGAGGAAATCTTCCATGCCCCGCCAGTACAGATCAGAGTCTTTTCTATTAGGAGCAGCCACCCCTCAGTGAGGGAGAGAAAGGGTCCACTCCATGATGTAATCTCTAGTTTTACCTGCATGATCATGGAGAAGATATGTGGAGGTGGGATGGAAAATCCACCTCTGCCTTAGTAGCATGGCTATGTGAATTGAAAGGAGAAATGACTACCACAGGAAACTTGTCAAGGATAAATGCTGCTCTGGTCTACCATGGGCAAGCACCTAGGCTAGAAGGGATGATGTTTTGTCTAATCCTCTTGAAGGGACCTGCAGGTCATATTTACAAGAAGTGAGTACCATGATCATAACTAGGGGGGTCCTGCCTTCAGCCAGGAGAAGGAAAGGAACAATTGGATCTATTGGATTGTGTGGATCCGATGGCCTGGTACATCAGACTGTCTTGGTTTAAAAGACAGGTGTCTGCCAAGGAAGGTGGGAACCTTCCTGAAATGGAAAATATGACCCCCCCTTCCCTCCAAATTATTATAACATTGAAATTACAGGGCTTTCAGGCAAAGATATAGGAAAAGGAATAACAGTCCTTTACTAGTATATATATGTATAACAAGACAACAACATTGGCAGCAGCAACAAAGAAAACAGAAACCCAATAACAGCCTTCTCTCAGCCATCAAGCACTTTCCCCTTTGTTGTAGTTATGACCACAGCCGGCAGGGGCACTGTTGGCTCCCAGTCAGGCAGGGTTGGTGCGATGATTCCCCCATGGCTGCAGGGGGCACTGTGACATGAGCTCATCTGCCTCTTACGTTGCAATGGTGACTCAGGCTATAGGGAAGAGGGGAAGTGGCTCCCTTTTGCAAAATTCATGGGAAGCAGCTGGTGTCAGTGACACTCTGGGTGGCAAAATGGACTGTGGCAGGAACTTCGGCGTGGTGGGCTGGAACAGCAGAGGTGAGTACACCTGGGGTGGCAAATAAAGTATACAAAAAAAAATCGAATCCATGGCAGGAGCAGTGGGAATCCAGGTGGACACGGGGCGTCCAGTTAAAGTGTAGCAAAAAACCTGAACCAGCAGAAAACAGCAGGGCTGGGCAGCGGCAGCCGGGCTCCCGCAAACAGCCAGGAGATGCTCCCTCTGGAGAGGGGGAGGGGATCAGAGTCCTGGGCTTTTTCAGAGGCACCCAAGCAGATGATGAGGGTTTCTCCCAGTGAGGTCGGGTGTACAAAATGTTCCAGTTCAACGACCACTCTTGGGAGCAGAAGCTCACCCATGGTAAGGAGAAGCAGTGAAGGACAAAACTACACAGTGGCAGCAAATCCTCTGGGTGGCAGCAGTCCAGCACCAAAACCACACCTGCCTCCACTCTTACCCCAAGAGAGTGAGAGTGAGAGAGAGTGAGAGTGAGAGTGAGAGTGAGAGTGAGAGTGAGAGTGAGAGTGAGAGTGAGAATGAGAGTGAGAGTGAGAGGGCTGAGCCCAGCTCCCTGACCCCCAGCCAGGTCCTGACTCCCAGTATCTCTGCATTTCCCAAGAGAAAATCCCCCAGCTAAGAGACTGTAGCAAACTGCATCCCTTCCCTCCTCCTCCCCATCTTGGCCACATCTTTTGTCTTTCTTAAGTACCTGTCATTCCTGTCTCTTGGGCAACAAATGAGAGAAAAATTCTCTGGGAGAAAGAAAAATAAAAGGAAAAAATCCTAACGTCCAACACAGACCTACAAGAGTATAATGCTTTAGTTGACACTGGCACAAAATAGACACTGATACCATCTAGATATGTAGAGGCAGAATCTCTATTTCTGGGGTGACAGTGGGATCCCAACAACTGACTGTACTGAAAGCTGAAGTGAGCTTGACCGGGAAACAGTGGCAAAACCACCCCATTGTGACTGGTCCAGAGGCTCCATGTATCCTTGGCATAGACTACCTCAGGAGCAGGTATTTCAAAGAGCAAAAAGTACATCATTGGGCTTTAGGGATAACTGCTGTGGAGACAAAAGAATCAACACAGTTGAATACTGTGCCTGGCCTCTCAGAGGACTCTTCTGTTGTGGGACAGGTGAGGGTTGAAGAACAATGGGTACCGATTGCTACAATAGGGCATCATTGGCAATACTGCACCAACCGGGACTCGATGATTCCCATTCATAAGATTATTTGTGGACTGGAAAGACAGGGAGTGGTCAGCAAGACTTGCTCACCCTTCAGTAGCCCCATATGGCCTGTGCATAAGTCTAATGGAGAGTGGAGATTGACAGTGGACTATCAAGGCCTGAATGAAGTCACACCACCAAGTGCTGCCATGCTAGACATGCTTGAACTTCAACACGAGCTGGAGTCCAAGGCAGCAGAGTAGTGCCACCATTGACATTGCCAACGCATTTTTCTCTATTCCTGTAACAGCAGAGTGCAGGCCACAATCTGGTTTCACCTGGAGGAGCATCTGGTACACCTGAAACCGACTTGCCCAGGGGTGGAAACACAGCCCCACCATTTGCCATGGACTGATCCAGGCTGCACTGAAAAAGGGTGAGGCTCCAGAACATCTGCAGTACATTGATGACATCATCATATAGGGAAACATGGTAGAGAAAGTTTTTGACAACACAAAGAAGATAATCCGAATCCTCCTGAAGGCTGGTTTTGCCATAAACCAAAGAAAGATCCAAGGACTTGCCCAGAAAATAAAGTTTTTAGGCGTAAAATGGGAAGATGGATTTCGTCAGATTCCAATGGATGTGGTCAACAAAATAGAGGCTATGTCCCCTCTGACCAGCAAGAAGGAAACACAGGCTTTCCTAGGCACTGTGGGTTTTTGGAGGATGCATATTCCAGATTAGTCAGATTGTAATCCCTCTCTATCATGTGACATTAAAGAATTATGATTTCAAGTTGAGCTCTGAACAACAACAAGCTTTTGAACAAATAAAACAGGAGATTGTTCATGCAGTATCCCTTGGTGTCTTGGTTTGAAAGACAGGTGTTTGCCAATGAAGGCAGGGGCCTCCCTTAGAGCGGCAAATATGACCCCCCTTCCCTCCAAATTATTATAACTTTGAAATCACAGGGCTTTCAGGCAAAGATATGGGAAAAAGGGAATAACAGTTTTTTACTAGTATGTATAACAAGGTAAACAAGCAATAACAATAGCAACAACCAAGCAAACCACAAACCCAGTAACAGCCTTCTCTGGGCTGTCACACGCCCTCCCCTTTGGTGCAGTTATGGTCACAGCCGGTTGTTGGCTCCCGGCTGCGCAGGGTGGGTGCCATGATTCCCCCCATGGCTGCACTGTGGAGCGGGTCCCAGCTGGTTTTATCTCTCTCACGTAGCAATGGTGGGTGCAGGCGGCAGAAATAGATGGAGAAATCAGAGATGGTAGGACAGCTTCTAGTAATTTCATTACAATAGATTTGAGATATAAATACTTAAGGACATAATTATATAATACTGCCATGATTTTTGCACATGTAACTTTGTGAGTTCAGTGGGAGGATAAGACCGAGGCATGCACCTAAGCAGCCACAGTCACAGCCCTCACTGACCCCAAAGGAATGAGCTACTGTATACTGCACTGTTCCCTTCCTCTACAAGAACAGAGGGCATCAGAAACTCAGCCACTGAGCAGAGAGCACAACACTCATGGGCAAATCCCTTCCATGAGATGGTGTCACTTTTAGTCACTTTTCTGGGCCATCAGTGTACTCAAGGAAAAAGAAACAAATTTGAATCACTGAACAGCTGTAGTGGTTTGAAATGCTCTCACATGTATCTTCATGGCAAAACAATCACCTTCAAATTGTGTGATTAAAGCTGCATACAGTAACAGGTAAAGCTGGCATATTCTGTACGCTTCAAGTAGAGATTTGATAATTTATCACATTCCTGAACAGCTTCACAGATACACCAAGAGTTAAGCCTAGCATGGCCTTACGCACTTATTGTTCTTAGAAATTTTATGAATCATTCAATGTTTTGCTTCAGTTAATTATTATAGCCTTACATTTGTCCAGTTATGATCACTGTAAATATTCCAAGATCTACTGAATTTTGTCAGGGCCTTCTGCATCCATCTGATAAAATTAAAATGCTCTGAGGGGATAGCCCGAAAATAACCCAATAAATGCTACTGTTCCCACCTTTACCATACAAGAGTTCCTGGTACAACCAGGGAATGCCTCACAGCCCAAGTGGTATGGTCAAGGGATGCTTCACTGCTCAGCTGGTTTGGTCAAGGCTTATCAGGAGCTTCTGAGATTCTAGAACAGGCCCAAGGATGAGGGCAAAGGAGGGAGTGATGGGGATGTGCAAAACTCCTTCACCAGCTTCATTGACCTATTCTGGACATGCTCCAGGACCTTCAGTGTCTTCCTGTAGTGAGGAGCCAAGTTGAAAACAGGATGTTTCTCTGAGTTGCTGCCCCTCTTTCCAAGGAGTGATAACTCAACTCTTTTTTCCCTGAGTTTCCAGCAAAAATGTCTTGTTCAGCAGGCCTGCTTTTCCTGTGGTTGTTCTTTTGTCAATGGGGCGGCTGCCCTAACCTTGAAGATTCTTTCTGAATGAAGGCTCTGGTCACTGCCTTTGGACCTGTCTCATACCAGGGACTTCAGCAGTATCCTAAACAGGCTAGTCTGCCCTCACAGGAGTCTCAAAGGAACAGTTCTGCTGGACCTCCCTTACTCAAGAATTGATTCATTATTTTTTGTGACTGGCTGTGCCAAGACAGCCTCGCATACCACCAATTCATTTTTTCCACACCCCCCGTCCTCTCTGTTAATAAAAAACAGGTCCAGCAAGGCACCTCTGGTTGACTCACTCACCAGCTGTGTCAGGAAGTTCTCTTTCACACACTCCAGCAACCTCTAGCGCTGTTTTCCTCTCTTTTATGTTGTATTTCAGCAGACATTGGTAAGTTGAATCTACTTCATGAAACAAGGGCCAGCAATTGTGAGATCTCCCAGGCTTATAGAATTTCATATCATCTCCTCATCTGGTTGAGTTGGTCTGTAACAGACTACCCACGATATCTGCTCTGCTTGGCCTTTTCCCTTGATCTTACCCATAAACTACTCCCTTTATCATTTCCACACGCAAGCACTAGACAGTCAAACACTCCTAACATACAGGGGGCTACTTGTCCTCACCTCTCCTCTTGCCTGTTCCCTTATGAAGATTTATAGCCGTCCATGTGTAGCATTCCAGTTGTGGTCATCCCACATGTCTTCATGATGGCAACTTATATCTTAGTGTTTCCAGCTGGGCAATGTTTGTTGCTCCTCCTGTTGCCCATGTACATGATTGTGTAGATACACTTCAGCTGGGACTATTGATCAGCATTTAGGGGAGAAGCCCTATTCCCGATTGATTCTTTTCAGGCACTTCCATAGTTTCTGATAAATCAATTAAGCCTGTGTTTCTCTTTTGCTGCCACATAGATTCATCCTCTACCTCCACTGAGATGGCAGAGCAAAAAACCTCACTAGCACACCCCTCAGTCATATGTCCTCCCCCTCACCCCTCCCCCCAGTTTATCTGTAGCAAGCCTTATTTTATTCCCTTTACCTTTCAAGTATAGTTTAAAGCTCTTCAATGACCCTGTTAACTCTGAGCTAAAACCTTTTCTCTTTCGAGACGTGAACTGACGTCCGGTTGTATAGACTGACCCAGATCAATGATCCCCAAAGTTCTTCGCCAGTGACACCAACTCGGTGCCAGTATTAGCTGCTGACTCTTCTCGATTTCTTCATCATTCCTGATAGAAGAGGAAAGGGAGACATATTTTGCTCCTGATTCTTAACCAGTCGATGCCAATAGCCCTGTAAGTTCTCTATTGCCGCTCAGACTTCTTGTTGCAACACTCATTGCTGCGTACGATGAAATTCATACGGTAACTATTGAGTCTGTACAGGTGATTTCTCTTCACATCTTTAATGCCCAGGGAGAGAGACTTCCTTAAGGAGTGGGTCTAAATTCTGCATATGGTACCTTCTGTCTTTAGAGGGAGTCTACTATGCATGTCTGTTTTTCTTTATGTAATGCTTTGGTCATTGGTTGTTATTTATTTTTCTTGAAGTAAACAGTAGTAGATTAAGGGAGGAGAAGGTGTGTGGGAAAGGACTTCTATTAACCTGTCATTTTGATGAAGCATAGAAGAAGGTAATAGATGTCATTCAGAGGAAAGAGTATTTAAAATTCCAAGTTGACTTTGTAGACAAAAGTGGGATCTGCTTACTGAAACTTTTTTGTGTGGCTTCCATCTCATTATTATCTGTGCCTATTCTTCAATAACTGAGAGTTTTTCAGATTGTGTTTTATAGCGTTCCCTATGAGAAAAGAATACATTGTTGCAAGAGCAAGGTGAAGTTTTGGGGGGTAAGATGGCCTTTGTTAAATCAAATTAAAAATGCTAATCTGGTCATCATATCTGTGTATGTTTCAGTACTAAGCATGAGTATTTGTCTCTTATCAAGTTGTAAATAAAACACTCTCAAAGACAAATGTTAGGCCACTGTCATGGACAAAATATAGAAAGTTTGTGTTGTTAAAAAAATCTTTCTTTTGTTAGAAGTGAAGGTTAAAGATACGGATCTGAAATAAGGATTAGTTTTACTTGAGCCTGGATTATTTCTATATATTATAATTATTAGTGTGAGACTTAAAAGTCTGGGGATCAGTAAGTAGGTGGGAAAGGTAAAGAAAATTAAATGGCATTTAAGACTGCCTTGAGACTGGCCTTTTGATATTTTGCCCTCAGGAGCTTCATTTGGAAGCTAAACAATTGCATTATGATGAATGGGATATTGATGGGTCCTATTTCCAGGTTTTTTTACTGGCAGGGAAAATTTTGCAGGCTCAGTCTTATCAATAATTGTCCGGTGTAACTGTAATAATGGTTATTCCTATTGGGACTGCTTCTAATGCCAGCCAGAGGAGTGGTTTTTTTCCTTCAAGGACTCTCTTCTGGTGTGCTGGGTTTGCAGCACGCGGAGGAGTTATCCAGCACACATTCTTGCTAGCTAGCTGCTTGGCCTGTTAATTTATAGAAAGTTAACAGAGTGCTGAGAGGTTGTTCAAAATGTCTATGGTTTCGCCACCCAAACTCCGTCCTAGTTTCAGTAGCCTGTTTTGGGGGTTTGTTAGTAATATTACCCAACTGCTAGAGAAGAAGCAGGGATGAGTCTCGTTTGTTCCTTTTCTTCCCTTGTATATCTGGTACATCACCTTCTTTGAGAATGTTCAGTTTCCCAGGATGTTAGAGAGACCACCTTCCTGTTATTTTCTAGGTAGTGTCTTTTATAAAGTTTTCAGTGCTAGAATGAGGGCTGAGATGTCAGAGGGGCTGAGAGGAGCAGTACACCTGACCCAGACAGTGAAATCCTGTGTGGTGTGGGGAATGGGAGGATATGGGCCAAACCTTGATGAAATTCTCTGACCCAATAGTTTGGGATTTTCCCCCTGAACAAATTCAGAAACCAGCTGAGGCAGGGAAGTATCTGAAAGAGAAGTGCTCATATGACAACGCAAGGGAAAGCTTATTGGCAATACTGTAGAAGCTGGCGATGTAGCTTATATGACACTGCTAGATATAAGGGCAGAAGTAATCGCAGACACCCACTCCTCCAGTGCAGCCAAACCAGACAGGGGCTAAGCCAGTGGGCGTTGTCCCTTATCAGAGAATGTGAAACGGCAAAATCCAAAACCAATCACCAACAGATTATTGATGATTGGGGGGAAGGACTCCTCAGTGGCACAACTGAGCTCAGAATCAGAAACCTTATACTGATTCCATGTACCGTGAGGGATCCTTTCGCAGCCATAAGTGAAGATTATGTAATGCAACAAAGACATATCATATAATTAGTGGATTATGTCGCATCTTGGGAATGCTAGGGATACTACAATTCTGGACGGTGGTATGAGGCAGGCATTTGGGATCCTGTACATGTTGGTATCAACCAAGGGATGATAAGTGGGGTTGACCCTTCATCTCTGGAGGCAGCTCTTTAAAACTGTGAGGGGAAGATACCTATGCCTCGGACAATTCATATATGTAGCAACCCATGGAAGCCTAGAACAAGGATTCAATACCTCAGAGAAATGGCAGTGGTAGCGATTGTCTCCCAGTACCCAGGAGAACCCCAGCATGGCTTTGAATCAGATGCAGTTGGATTGTAAAACCAGTGATGTGGTGAAACTCGTTACCGACTCTGGGCCACAAGAATAACCCTTCTGCTTTAGCAATGATGAAGCGAGATGATGGCATGAGACCGTGCTGTGATCATGTCAAGGAAGCTCCATGTGTTATCAGATGCTGTGCATGGCCCAATTAATGCAAGAATCTCTGCTGTGAACACATGTCTGTCAGAACACTCGAAGTAGAGAAAAAATGAGGAGAGTCAGCGACTCAGTGAAAGAATACACAGAGATTAAAGAGAGCCTTCTCCAAATCTTCGGCAGTACTGATCAGAGGTTCTAGTTACCCGATGAGATGTCCCCATGCTAGGGGAGAGAGGGTACACCCCCACCGATGTGAGCTATGGCATTTTCTGTGGTGGAATTTGTGGAAAAACGATGAGGAGGTGGGATTGGAAATACACTACCGCTGCCTCTGGTGCACAAACGTGGCTTGAATGATTAGAGAGAGAGGTAACTGACCAGAGAGAATACTCCATATCAGAAAGTTGAGCGCTCATTGCAAGACCAGATCACCTTGCATGACCTGCACACTGTAACTGGACCTCCGCTGGGAGCCAGCCTTAGCCGTACTGGCCAGGGAAACCATGTCTTTGGAACTGTAGTGGATTTCATTGCCCTACAGTCATCAGAACCACAAATAAATGAGAGGCTTGGTACACTGGACAAATAGACATCATGACTATCCATCTAGATAATGTAGAGGCAGAACTTCTATTGCTGGGGTGACAGAGGGATCACAGACGTGACTTGGGGAAAGCTGAAGTGGACCCTGACTGGGAAGGTTGCAGAAACACCTGTTGTGACTGGTCAGACTCCTTGTATCCTTGGCATAGCTATCCTCGGAGCGGTATTTCAAAGGAAAAAGCATCTTTTGGAAACTGCTGTGGAGACAAAAGAATCAACAATGAATACTTGCCTGGCTTTCAGAGACTCTTCTGTTTGGGCTGAAGGTGGAAGACAAGGTACCAATTGCACAAATGGGACGCGCAATACTGCACAACGGGATCGATGATTCCCATTCATAAGATTATTGTGACTGGAGACAGGAGTGGTCAGCAAGGCCACTGACCCTTCAGAGCCCCATACTGGCCTGTGCAAGTCTAAGGAGATGGAGATTGACTGGACTATCGGCCTGAATGAAGTCACACCACCAATGCGCCTGCTGACATGCTTGAACTTCACACGAGCTGGAGTCCAAGGCAGCAGAGTAGTGCCACCATTGACATTGCCAATGCATTTTTCTCCATTCTCTGCAGCAGATGCAGGCCACAGTTTGTTTCACCTGGAGGGTTGCGTATACTTGGAACGGCTGCCCCAGGGGTGAAACACAGCCCCCCATTCTGTGGCTGATCCAGGCTGCACTGAAAAGGTGAGGCTCAGAACATCTGCAGTATGATGACATAATTGGGGAACACAGCAGAGGAAGTTTTGAGAAGGGAAAATATCCAAGATCTCCTGAAGGCTGGTTTTGCCATCAATAAAGAGCAAGGTCAATGGGACTGCCTGAGAGACTGCCGTTCTGGGAGTGAGTGGTGCGTTGGTTTTGCTTGGCCTTTGCTATAGGGTGTGTTTGGAAGAAAGGAGTGGGGTGGGATGCAAGAAGGCAGATGGCTCTGTGAAGCTTCTGGAGCTTTCCATCCATATCCTGAGAGCCAATTGCTGTTGCTTGAGGATGAACAACATGCCACTGACCAAACCTAGGCAGATTCAAAATTGATGAGTGTAAGCGCCTCTTTAAAACGGTATTGAAGAAGAAATACAACAAAGGGGGCACGTAGTTTTTGCCAAGTGAAGGAGCTGAAGAAATAGTGAGAATGCGACACCAAGTCAGTGGATGAGAAAGGTGCTTATCACGAGCGCCAAGCTTTGGTGTTTTCAGTCTGTGAACACATGGTGGAACAGGCTGTCCCCTTGCAGCCCATGGGGTCACGGAGGGTGCAGAGATCCACCCGCAGCCGTGGAGGAGGGAGTCCCCACGCCGGACGGCGAACCAGAAGGGGCCTGTGTCCAGCAGGAGACCCATGGAGAGAGAACGCTCTTGCTCCCGAGATGGAACAGCCTGGCCTCTAGGCTGCACCCAGGGGACGCAGGGAGCCTATGTTGCAGCAGTTTTTGGGATGAGTGTGCTGCCCATGAGGGTGAATGTGCAGCAGATGTGTGTGGATGTGCTGTGAGATTGGGCTGTTGGGGGTTCACCGGACTCTCTCCCATGGAGGGACCCACGGCAATGAAGGGAAGGACTTCCTCCCTAAGCAGCAGAAATCTGGTGAGACTGACCAACCCCCACCCCTGTTTTCCCCCTTTGCACTGTCAGTGGGAAGGGAGGGGGAGTGAAGATCGGTGTCTTTGAGGTTTTGTTTTATTTCTCTTCTCCTCCTCTGACTTGTTAGTAATAAATTCACTAATTTAAGTGGCCTGTTTTGTCTCAGCATTCCTCCTGCTCCTTAATCTCACTGTAAACCTTTTTTTAATTTTTTTCCTTCCTCTTCCTTGGCCAGTGAGTGGTGGGCGAGGCATGAGCAGGTGTGGTGCCTGGCTTTCGGCCAGTCTTCAAACCAGAGACGGGTAATGAATATGACGAGTCAGATCCCCCACCAAGGTCCATTATAAGAATCAGTTCGAGTTCACATCCACAAAAGGAAACACAAGCTTTCCTGGTTGCCATGGCTTTTGGAGAATGCATCATTCCGAATAAGTCAGATGTGAGGCCTCTCTTTACCGTGACTCCACAGAGAACGATTTCCTACTGTGGCCTGAACGCAGCAAGATTCACCAGATAGGCAAAGAAGATTGTGCTTGTTTTGGTACGTCTTGGCTCCAGTCAGGACAGGACTGGAGGTGAAAATGTGCTCTACACTGCAGCTGGGAAATGGTGCCTTCCTCGGCCTCTGGCAAAGGTACTGGAAGACTTGGGAGACCCTGGTTCCGGAGTCATGGATAAAAGGATCTACCGTACACCCAACTAAAAGAGATTATGCAGCTATGAAGGGTTAGATGCCTCAGAAGTATTGGCACTGAAGCACACTCCTGGCCCCGACTAGTGCTGGGTGGATGTTCAAGCAAGGTCTCCCTCTACCCACCGCACCACTTGTCATACGATGAACACGCTCAATACAAGCAGGAAGTTTCTGATGGTTCGTAAACTGGAATCTCGCAGAGTTTGCAAAGAACAGGGACAAGTATTTATTTCAAAATCATAAGCCTTTTATTGAGTGGCAACAGTTACGATCTTACGCCGAGTACAAGGGGCTAAGAAGGTATGAAGAAGAGAAAGATGAGAGATGAAGTGGGGTATTATACCATTGGTCAAATCGAATCATCATAGGTCCAGATCCATGTATTCTAGCTACTAAGTCCGTTTGAGTACGTCGTATCATAGGGGTCTTCGAGAGAGTCTCATTGATTTCTTTTCAAAAGTTACGGCCAGCTACAAGTTTCGAGGGCGTCGCTAAAGGCAAGAGGTGGCAGAGAAAGAATGCTCATTGGTTTGGGTAGTGTGAGGTGCTTAGTACAGTATGATTTTACGCTTTCTGCTATTGCAGCAGAAACAGTGCAAGTCGTTCGTATTACACTTGTTCTCAGCATCTGCTCTTTGACGATCCGCAGCTGGCAGACATTCCCACTCGATCTGGACCGGATCTTTGAGCAAAATCCCCCTTCCCCTCTTGGGATTTTTGGGTGTTCAGTCTTTAGTCCATCATCGATGATCGTGAGACAGATAAGGGACACATACCGTCTTCTACAGCCACAAGGCAACTGAGACGAAAGGAGTGCTCTCAACACTCAGATTGGGCCTGTCTTGGGAAGCCGAATCGCCTGGGATGCTGGAATAATTACAATTGGCCAGAAGCTGAAAATTTTGTTTCTGCTGAAGAGGACAAGAACATTGAACGGTGCGAGGCTTCAGGTGAAGTCCAACTGCAATCCGCCGCAGGTGTAATGACCTATCTCTTTCATGATGGCTCCTTCATGCTCGACATTGTGACTGTAAGTGCAACCGATAAGTGGGAAGCGAAGCTGTATGGAGACCCCATCATGAAGGTTGCAAGAAGCCACTGAAAGAGAAAGTTGGGATACAAGCTCATCTCACTGAAAGTCTAAGTCTGGTTCAGTTACCTGGCTTTGCTGTAAGAGCAGAGAAGTGGTCAAAGCTCTACCTTTACACCAATTCATGGATGGTATCCAATGCTCTGTGGGGTTGGCTGGAAAAGTGGAAAAAGGCCAATTGGCAACGTAGGGGAAAACCAATCTGAGCTGCTAGAGAGTAAAAAAGACATTGCTGGCACTGGTAGAAAGTTACCTGTGAAAGTTGCCACCATGTAGTACGTCGTTCATGTCCAAGAGCATGATGAGCTAAATGAGGAGGCACCAAACGCAGTCAGGTAGACAGGCCTCAAAAGATAGGGAGGTCAGATTACTGGACTGGCACACAAGGGAGTTTTTCTAGCTTGATGGGCCCATGGTGACACTCACGGCCATCAGAGGCAAGAGTTGCCACGATATACAGATGGGCTCGAATCAAGGGGTAGATCTAACCATGGACATATTCCCAGGTTATCCATGAACTGTGAAACTATGGCTGCATCAAGAGGCTGATGCAAACCCCCTGTTGGGTATGTGTGGAGATGGTCCAAAATGTATGGGAAGGCCTGGCCGTTGACTTACATCACACTCCCTGCAACACTTCCAAGGCAAGCACTACACGTGTCACAGGATGGTAGAACAACCACATGGATGGCTGGAGATACCCTGATGCCTCTATACGCTACGGTTCTGTGAACACCATCCTGGCCTTGAAAAGCAAGTCCCTAGTGAGTGACATGGCACCCCAGAAGAACTAAGTTCGGACAGTGGGACCTCATTTCTAAAACCTCATAGACACCTCGGCCAGAAGACGATGGTATTGAGTGGGTGTATCATATCCCTTACCATGCACCTGCTGCTGGCAAAGTGGAATGGTGCAATGGACTCTTAAAAATCACCTTGAAGGCACTGGGTGGGGGTACTTTCAAAAACTGGGAGCAGCACCTATTAAAGGCTACCTGGATGGTAAACTACCGAGGGTCCACTAACTGAGCATGCCCTGCCCAATCTGAGCCCCTGCAAATGGTAGATGGAGACAAGGTCCCTGTAGTATGTCAGAGGACTGCTAGGGAAATCTGGATTAATCCTGCCCCGAGTACAGGCAAACCCATCCATGGGATTGCTTTTGCTGAAGGACCTGGGTGCACTTGGTGGGTAACATGGAAAGATGGATGAAACAACCTATTGTATGGCCACAGGAGATCTATGTGGTGAAACCATGTGGAATACCATTGCTCTGAATTCCTCCTGCCGCGTCTGTATGTATATGTAAAATATGTGTGTGTATGTAGAGTTAGAATATATAAGTTTTGGCATTAAGCCGACAATATGGAATTAGGGGTAGAATATCCTAGGGTGACTAATAATGCTCTATTCCCTATTGACTGCTCTAATCCCAGTCCAGCAGTGATGGTTTTTTTCATTAAAGGATTCTAAACGTGGGCTAGTTTTGCAGAATCGGAGAATACCACTACACACATTCTGCTATCTAGCTCTTGCCCCTGTTAGCTGCTGCAGCGATAAGCCTTTTCCCTGGGACGCTTCTGTTCTTTTGTTGGAGCCTTTGGGCCTTTTTCTCAAAATGACAATCAGAACGACCCCAGAGGCGGTCGTGGACCCTGCAGCGATGCCAAGCAACTCTGCCCTTCTGGACCATGGGGGGGGGTGCGCTATGCCCAAACAAGAAGGGACTTAAAATCCACCAGCTTCTTCCCGGTTATAGTCCTTTTCCCGGGCAATTGTGCATTTATTTTTTTTGTTTATAAATAAACAGGGATTTTCACTTTCCTCCAATGAATTAATCTGAGCCCCAGTGGGAGTTGCGGAACTTGGGAGTGTTTTGCTTCAGTTTTATCAAACCGAGATCAGTATTTTTAGCTGGTAAGGGTAAAGAAAGTTAAATGACACTTAAGGCTGCTTTGAGATTGGCCTTTTGATATTCTGCCATAAAGAGCTTCATTAGGAAGCTAAACAATTACATTATGATGAATGGGATATTAATGGGTTCTATTCCCAGGTTTTTTTACTGGCAGGGAAAATTTTGCAAACTCATCTTAATACAGTCATGGTTTGGCTTGGTCCAATTTTTGGTGGGTGGGGGATGGGACTAGAAACAACAAAGATGGCTGCTGTGAGGAAGTCGTTTACAAGCTTTCTTCTTCTTCTCAACAAAGGAGCATGCCTTCCCCTGTTTAGAGCCATACCCCATTCAATTGGCTCTGAGTTTGAATGACAGGTGCCATGTCAGGGCCTGGGACCAATTGCACATGGTTAGACCTCTGTGATGAGTATTTTGTTGTATTTAAAAGAAGGAATCAAAACAAGATAGGGGCGCCATGTTTAGTAGGTTATAGCAATAGTTTTAGTATCTTGCACTGGAAAAAAAAAACAGAGCAGGAGGGTGAGGAGATGTAAGGAAAAAATGGAGACCTAAAGATCAAGAGAGTAAGGACGATTAGCTGTGTTTGCTGTGGTTCTCGAAATTGGAGAGAAGTGTTCTGAAAAGGACTTTTCATCAAGAGAGAGACCTGTGTGAACTTGTTTGGAAGAAAAAAACTGCCTTTTGAGATCGGACGTTTGAACGAAGCAAGAAAGAATGTCCCCCACCTTTGAGAGAAAGCTGTGTTTTGTTCTCCAGAAGTTTTTGTGATAGTACCGTAACTCACACCGCTTGAAAACAACAGCAGTTGCCTTTGAAGGATTTCTTTTCTTCTCCTGGAGGTAAAAGAAAGTTCCTTTCTTCTGCTAATTACATTTTTGCCACCTGAACTGTTCTCAGAAAATGACACATCCACGCTGACTGTAAATGTTGTATCCTACAAACGCTTGGAACAACAGCTAGTGTTTGATCTATGTTTAGACTCATTCCCGCCCCCGCTGTTTAGACAACATGGAGGGTGAGATGGGACTTTGGAAAAGAGATGGTCCCTGGAAAGTGTAACAGGTGTCTAAAAGTCCATTTATTTTTTCTCTCTTTTGTAATAACCCTATCTTTTGTTTTCACCCAGTTGCCATCCTAGTGGTTTGTAGTAATAAATCTATCTTTGCAACTTAAGTTATACAGCCTGTCTGAACATTCTCTGGAGCACATACACATCTTTCTCTCAATTACGTTACGTTATCTGAAAGCCACAAATTTACGTGTTAATTGGGCTTTTGCTCACCCTCCCCCTCTTCCGGAGGGGGAAAGGAGGAACGTCCGTGGCACAGTTCAAACCCGACATAAATAAATAAAACCATAATTGAGGAACATTTTTTAACAAAAAAAATATTTTTTTTTTTTTTTTTTTTTTTTTTTTTTTTTTTTTTTTTTTTTTTTTTTTTTTTTTTTTTTTTTTTTCAAATCACACTTAGAGGTATGTTATGATCTGGTTATTAAAATTATTAGAGATGCCTCTACCCAAATAAAGGTGCAAATGAGACCATATGCCAGTCAATAGTATGGGTTTTATTTAACAGTAAATGTGAGAAAGAAATAGGAAAGGGGTGGGAGGAGAGAAGGAGAGTGACAGAGACAGAATAAAAAGAATATCACCACTCCATGGATCCCAACATTGCTTAATTCTCTCCAACGGTCTTTGTGGTGATCGTCTCCGAAAAAAGCATAGCATCCAGGGTTGATATATCCAGGCAGGTGCAATGACCAGGCATGTCCCGGGGAATGCACTCCTTGCAGCAGACTCTGATCTGTTGCATCACTGCAGTCCCGTGGTCCAAGGCCTCTGGAATCACTTGGGGCTTTGAATGGATTCAGACACCTCAGCTCTCTCATGTGAATTCCCCTGGATGTGCTGTGTTGGGTTCCACAAGCTTGGCCCAGTCTGTGTAGGAAGGGTTGGTTCAATGCCCTCTACAGAGCATGCCCAAACCCCTCCCACCTGCCCCATTTGGGGGGTGGAGTCTGGTAAACCTCTTCTGTGGCTGTGGTCAATCCCCCACCCAAATCTGGCCAGGGAAGAATCTGTGCTGCATTTGGCTCTCTTGTGGATGCATTCCTTTCCTCAGCCTTGCTTGTTTCTCCCTAGTGTCCCTAGCCTGAGATGATGTAACAAAATACTTATCTGGCAGCTTACTTACAATCCAAATATCCCAGTCAGGTATTTTCAGGGAGTCTTCTTTGGTTGTAGCTTCTTTATGCAGTTTTTGTTATAATAAGTACTTTCCTTTTATTCTGTGACTTTACTTTTTTTTTTTTATTTGCAGTTGAGAAATTCAAGAAAAAATGTAGTGTTTATACTGAATTAAACAGATTTATTTTGCAAGAGTTAAATATACATGTTGGGAGTTACATTACTGTGTTAGTTTTGCTTGGCCCAGATTTTGGCAGTGGGGGGGAATCACAAAGATGGCTCCTGTGAGGCGCTTCTTTAGGCCTCACCATGTCACAAGAGCCTAATCCCTGATGCTCTGAAGATAAATTGACAATCCGCGCAAGGCTGATGCCAATTGGAATTTGTTATGCCTTGTGATTAATATTTAAGAAAAAATGAAAAAACAAAGGGTCACTGCAGTTTAGCCAAGAAGAAGGAGAAGACATTAGAATGGAGAGCCAACGTCAGTGAGAAGAAAGTATGACGCTCCAAGGCACCAGAGCCAAGATCTTTCAAACATGGTGATGACCATGGTACAGGCGTCTCCTCAGCCAGGCCATGGGATCGGAAATCCACCTGCAACCCTGTGATAGGTTACCCATTCTGGAGCGATGGATGCCTGAGAAGTGGCTGTGTCCAGCAGGAGACACATGGAGAGAGAGGCCTTGTTCCCAAGATGGAACAGCCTGTCCTTGAAAGAATGCACCCCGTGGATGAAGGACCCCACGCCGCAGCAGTTGTCTGATGACTGCCTGTGGGGGGGCACATGTTGCAGCGGGTGCGTGTGGACTGCTGCTCATGAAATTTGGACCACGCTGGAGGAATTCGCAGAGAACTGTCTCCCGTGGGAGGAACCCCATGACAATGCAAGGGAAGGACTCCTCTCCCTCAACAGCCGCAGATGATCCAGTGATGAACTGACCAACCCCTCATGCCCTGTCCCCCCGTCACTGTTAGTGGAAAGGAGGGAGGGGATGGGGGAAGAAAGAGTGTCTTTAAGGATTTATTTACTCCATTAAATCTCCCTGACTTTGTTTGTAATAAATTCACTTTGTAACCTTAAGTTGAGCCTGTTTTGCCCGTGATGGTATTTGGGGAGTTATCTCTCCTGTTCCTTAACTCATGAACCCTTGTGTTCATTTTTTTGATTCCCTCTCCTCTGCCTGGCTGTGGTGAGGGAAGCATGGTGAAGCAGTTGGGTGGTGCCTGTATTTGGCCATTAGTCCAAACCATGACAATACCAA